>CM061138.1:83196543-83215543 GCA_030789695.1 Scilla litardierei | reverse complement strand
GAAGCAAAAGCAGATTGAGGTACAGAAGATCCAATCATGTAATAACTTGACGGATTTGCTTACCAAATCCCTCCCTACTAGTATCTTTGAGAAACTTGTATATGAGATTGAGATGATGAGAGTGAGGAAATGTAAACTGGGTCAGGATGAGAGGACTATGAACTCATAGATACATAGGAGACTGATGTATAAATTCATAGGAAATCTGCAAGCCTGAAGCTTGGTCAGATGAGGGGGAATCAACTGCAGAGTTGTACTCTTTTCCCTTGGCTACTGGTTTTTTCCCACATGGTTTTTCGTAGTCAAGGTTTTGACGAGGCAACCTCGTTGACTCTGGATCCTGAAGCATCCATCCCTAAAACACATCCCTAAAACAGGGGAAGTTATGGGTTAACTGTTCTTTATTTAACAAGACAGTTATCCTAACTCGGATCCTGAAGAATCCACCTCTTATTCAATGTTGGTTGGATAAGGGGAAGTGTTATGAAGAGGCCCATTGGGTATCCGGCCTACCATTGAAAGCTATAAATAAGAGGGTAGGGGTGCTCTTAACCCCTTACACATGTTTCCCGACTTTTCTCTTCACAACAAAATCCATATTTTCCGTGTTGCAAAACCATAATAGTAAGAATTATGAGATGCTACCATAAAGAGGAATTACAAAATTAAGCATCCTTTTCCTATCCCTCACATATGATGTATATAGTATTAGTTTCTGACAAAAGCAACACCTTTGGGCCAAAGGCTTTCCATGATTTCTTTTCTCAACAATTTTAACCATATCTATAATCCTAAACTCATAGTAATTCTTAGATGTCATACTCCTCTGTCAGAAATGCAGAATATTTCCCATTTGGAGAGTACTCAGGAATAAAGGCAATGGAGCTTGGCAAGGGTTACCCAAAGAACTTAAACTAAGCCCAACACCCCACATTAATCTTGCATCCCCATCAACTTTGGATGCAACCATACCAAACTGATGGTCTAATCGCATACATTAAGTTACAAACACCATCAAATCACTCCCACAAGCTTCCATGCACACTGCTGCTTTGCTTGCATCTCGTTATCACGCAAACCCACAAATTGAGCTAACTTTATCAGGATACAGGTTTCATACTGATGTAAATTATGCCAGCTGAACGAAAACAGTTCGCGGCACAATGAAACTGGCAATCGCACACCATATAGACAGAGAGTGCGACGGCATACAATAACAAGCAACCCCAACTGATGATGATGTCTTACTTCACCCCCGAAACAACACGATGTTCGTATTTAAAGATCGGGTGATTACATAACACTCGCGACATGACCATACTCACAATTTGACTCGCCAAAGCAACTCAGCCATACCTATCGTATAATTATAGCTCATATGGTGTTGCCCAAAACATTCCACATTTTTTGGACAAATCTTTTGTTTCCAGATGATGGATTCAAGGAAGTTGCTGTTTATATGGTTCAGTACCTGTGAGCCAACTTTTCCTTCTCCTTGTAATCCTGGGCATAGCTGCACTACGCGGAAATTGAAATTTAGATTCAAAGCAAAGCAAAGCAAATGAAAAGGAAACACTATATTGGAAAATAATACAACATTCAAATAAGTCCGATTACAGCTTTCATAACACATGCAATCCTTGAAAACATATTGATATTGTGAATATTTGCATAACACATGATTATCTAAATATGTATGTGTGTATGTGTATGTATACATATGCATGTATGTGCATTGGATACTAGATGCATGCCGCCACATAGAAAATGCAAGGAATGAGGTTTCAGCCAAAACTAATTGATTTCGGGCTGTACATTTTGGTTACAAAGCGGGGGATACAAAATCACTGTCGAAAAAACTCAGTTCAGCCAATTTCGATCGAATCAGTTGGTTTTGAAATATATACATATAAATACATATAAATTCTAAATTGAAACCCAAAATGAATCTTACAGAAGGGGCAAAACTTTTCGAAACCTAATATTTTTTTACGACTGAAATTCTCAAATCTTGAGAAAATGGTCCTACAATGCTCCCAAAAGTCGACTCCTCACTTCTTTAATCTTCTTTATCTGATGATTGAAACCATTCATGCATATTTACGTATATTATGACCCAAATACACCAAAGATATATTACCTCAAGTTTCTTGCTCATTGATATATGAATGTGAAAAATTCTATTACATTGAAACCATTAAATTTTCAACCACCTAATACTTCAACAAACAATGTGAAAATGATAAAGAGTTTTAGTATACTTATGCTTTAAGACATGAAGATTAGGATTAAGACATCCCATCACTGGGCAAAGGAGCAAGGGATGGGTTCGTAGGGGCTGCAGCAGAGGAAAATTACCTCCGTCGGTAGCACAAGTAGCACAATACAAGATGCACCTAATTTGCGTAATTTCACATATGCCAGATAAGCATATGTATATATTTAATAATTCAAATATCTAAAATTATTAAATCACACGCCTTTTCATTTAATAATTCAAATCACACGCCAGAGATGTTTCTGCATCAAAAATCTAAAATTATCCAATTTTGTAATGAAATTATATGCCTTTTTTCTTTTTGTTCCTAAAAAGTGACATATTAAAATAAATAGTTAACTATATTTCATTTGCATGATAATTTTGGAAATAAAATAACTATTATTTAAAAAAGGGCCTAAGTTTTGCATCAATCCAAATTTGTAGTTAAGGGAATAGTTAGGGGAATAGTCTCTCCACTTCATCAGCCGATGAACTTCCACACCATTGGGGGGGTTGGAAGTGTGAGAGGTAATCAAGTTAGGCAACCTTTGTTACGATGATGAAACACATCATGAAATACCTCTAATGGTAAGTCTATATAGTTAGAAATCTTAATCTAATAGGAGAAGCAGAAATAAAAAATTTCAAAATTTTATTCCGAGCACCTCTACCTTAAGAACAATAGAAATTATAAATTAATGCTGAAAAATAAAAACATGATATCGTTCTTCAAAACTTGATGAAGATCCCAGAACTCCGCACCAACCAACGTGATACATGTTTTACTTTGATGATGAAACCCATCACAATTTAAAAGCTCTCCCATGTATATTGAACTCTGTCTCAAATGTTGCTAATGTTTGAAAGAAAGAAAAAAAAATTTACTTTAAAAATTAAATTTTACCTTTGAGCCAAAACTTTCATATTACCATGCAATCTGATATCTTCGTCATGACTATGTCGATAAAATATTTAGGTATGGATATCTATCAAACACTATTAACATCTTAATGTTGTACGTTGATTATACAACCCCATAGTTATCATGGATGAAACTTGTTACTCTAATAAATTTATCCATTTCATCTTAACTAAGAATTTGGTATGGTTCTATATCAACTTCTTATGACATTAACCATTAATACAGGAGACAAATCTCATCTTGAACGCCACCTCTCTTCACATGCTTTAAACTACATATAACGAATACCAAACAACTACATCATTAATCAACAAAAGCTAAATTGTAACCCTCCCACATGTAAGATTCTTTAATGTGTCTCATGTATAAAGATTAACATGTATCAACCATAATTTGAGAGTTTCTATTGATAGTTAAACTATGATGCAATGTAAAAGCTTCTCAACATATCGTTATATGAACTTATTTCCCGATAAGCATATGTGTACTGTAGTGTACGTGTACACTGTCTCATGATGTCTCCATATCGAATGGCTATGAAACCCGTTTTTATCATCTCAATAGTAAAAATTAATGCACATTGATCTATCTAAAATATTAATAAAACATCTTGATATTCTATCAATCAGAAACATTTTAGGTTATACTTAAGCTGTTTGATTAGGTCTTATTGTCATAATCTCATTATGACCCTAATTTCCTCATGCAATCCAAAAATTTTAACAATGCAATTATATATTTCACATACACAAATACACAGTCATATAAGAAATTATAGAGATAAAGAGTACCAAATGGCAAATAGCATACTATTATTTTACACAATATGTGTCAACTACAATAATTGTCTTACATTTTCCAACACTAATAACCTTTTAGATGCCTGATAAAACTTTGCAAATGAACACCATATGCAAATGCAATCAATGACTGTTCAGATGAACAACCCTTTGCATCGGATCCCAATTAGACTTGGATGTTTGAGAAAAACATGATAACCTTCTTGAAAACCCAATCTCAATGTATTCACGTGATCAACTTATCATTGATCCAACATTCAGGTCTGTCAACCAAAAGAAACTAAATTTGGGTAGAGAGAAGATGATAACTACAGTTGCTGAAAAGGGTCCACTTGATAGATGACAGCTTCATTTATGAGGTTACTCCAAAAGGGTCGTTAATATGAAAATGGTAAAGAAACCGAGTGGTAATAAGAGGATGTTTGTTGATTTCATAGACTTGAATAAAACATAATTAAATGTAATGGCCCGTGTTGGTAGCAACGATCTATGAACTTCGTGTTTGATTATAACAAATGTGTGTGAACGTTTTAACGTGTGTGCTAAGTGTTTCAGGAATGGCGAACGTGTGATTAATTCACAGAGAGAGTTTGGTCAATGTGCAAAGGAGAAAGGGGGAGTATCTTGTTTTAACTGACTCATATCTATGGGAGTATCTCTTCCCCTTGCCGCAAATCCCCTAACATACCCTATATAAGTCCTCATCCAAGGCCAAGGCAAGAGGTCGGCCAAAAAAAAATCCAAAAACCCTAGCCTAGATCAAGAGCCGCAACCTCCTCTTGAAAACCCCAAAAGAACAAAGCTGCCAAAAATCTGTATTTTGATCCCAACCAACAAAAAAATGAATAGGGCACAAAAATTCCCCAGGGCGAAATTAATAAGCCCCAGATTTCCTTTGAGAATCTCAAACTCCTAGGAACCAAGCTGCCACAATTTTTGTTTGATTGAAAGTTCCAAGAGCTCTTCACGCACACAATCTTTGACCTCTCTTTCCTCTTACAATTTTTCTCAGAATGCTCTAACAAAAATTGTTGACAGTCGAAGTGTTTTTTAGCTTTGAAGAATCCCAAGGACAGCCGCATCATTGATATCCCCCCAAGAGCAGCTAACAAATTTCCTTGTCCTTTGCAAATCTAAAAGAGCACAGACCTTTCTCATTTGAAATCTCAAAGGCCTTTGCAAATCATTTTAAGCCGCATGTTTTGTTGTTTGATGATAGGTGCATCATCCCTTTGAACATCTCAAAGCACATGCCGCAAAGTTCGTTTTTTTAAACACAAGGGAGCAGCTGCCAAAGATTTTTGTTTATCAATTAAATCCCCAAGGCCGCCAGAAATTGTTGTTTTCTCCTTGGAAAATCTCAGCCCAGGGGCGCATTGCTCTTCTCTCATTTTGCAAATCTCAAAGAGAGGCAGCCACATTAATTCCCAGGAGATACCATTGACGCAACAATGTGCCACCAAGAGGGACTCATCATTGCCGCAACCCAAGTGCCCAATATCCATTTGCCGTAACATTCAGAGGAGGGGCACAGCCGCAAATTGCAAGAGACATCGCCACAACTTGAGTTGCACGTCGAGACATCGACTACTACATGTCAGATTGCTTCTGACCACGCACTAAACGACAGAGACACCAACGCCGTTACAACTGAGAGATTCTAAACTTTATACTCTATTATATTTGTGATTATATTTGTGATTGTGGCGCTGTGATCTTTGTAAAACTATTTTATTATTTGTTTGGGGACTTGGCTAGTTGGGACTAGCCAAGAGAGAGCTTTACTAGGATTGTTATTATTTGGACACTCTGATGAGTGCATGTACTGAGAACCAGGTAAGTATAGAGTTGGTGCTCTAGCTACAGGTTGTACCAGTTAGCTTTAATAATCTAGTATTGCTTTTGGGGCTGGACGTAGGTTGTGGGTGCGACCGAACCATGGTAAATCTTTTGTGCATCAGTGATTGCTTATTATTTACCCTGCATGTGATTATAACTGAGTTTGATTTCTCGTAGGTTGCACGAGAATTTTTATAAGCCTATTCACATCCCCTCTAGGCTTAGATACATATCCAACAGCCCGAAATTTAATATGAGTGGTATGAATTTTCTATAATTTTTCTAAACTTTTCTAACTATTTTCTACATTCCTATTTTCCTTAAATCATTTCTTTTCCTTAGCTTTTCCTTCTCCTTTAACTCACGGCCCAACCAAACTACTTTTTTTCTCTTTACTTTCCTTCCCTTCACATGAGCCCAAAGTACATCTTCCCTCAATCCCACCTTTATATTCTCTTCACCCTTAACTCAAACCCAACACAACGCAGCCCTCAACGGTTCAACCCCTCTTCTTTCAATCGAACCCAAGAAAAACCATCGGATGCTCTCTCTCCTTTGTCACAGTAAAACATCACCACCGCCCATAGCTCCCGGTTCAAAATCCTAACCTAATTTTGCATGAAACCCGGCCATCTCTCTTCGACGAATCCAGCACGAATTCGAGTTCCTAATTGCACACGACCTTATCTCTCTCTTTTATATAAAGGTTGGTTATCTTAGGATTTTATTTCATGCGAAAATTATTTTCTTCTTAAAATTCTTCGATTCCAACCGTTCAGATTTTGGGGTTTTCGATTCATTCGGTTCTCTTGGCTATGGTGTGACGAGTATATTATTTTCTAACTTTGAGATTTTACCGTCTATGTTTAATATCTCATTTAATTTTCTGAAATTAAATTGAGATTTGAATAAGTTGGAAGTTTGTTGGATTTTAGTTTGTTGAGAGGTAACCATCAGATGTTGAAATTTGCCACCATTAATTGCCACCTAAACTATGGCATGATGATGTCGTTTACTGTTGACTGGGCATTACAAGTGGTGGCACTTGCAGATTCGTGCTGACCACCTCGTGAACAGTATATGGTAAGAAGGATTAACCGTAAAACATATCAGTATCCACTACCATATCTTTCATCGCATCTCTCCGGCCTGTAACAACTTAATCTTCATTTGTCCTAACCTTTGAGTGCTTTTCGTTACTGTTATTTTGCCTTTTGGAAATTCTGAGGACGAGATTTTTTGTAAGATGTGTAAAATATAATGGTCTAGAAATTTAATAGGAGTAGTAGGAATTTTTTATAATTTTTCTACCTATTTTTCGAAATGCCTATTTTCCTTAAATCATTTATTTTCTTTAGCTTTTCCTTCTCCTTTACCTCACGCCCAACCAAACAACTCTTTTTCTCTTCACGTTCCTTCCCTTCACACTCGCCCAAAGCCCATCTTCCCTCAAACCCACTTTTACATTCTCTTCACCATTAACTCAAACCTAACACAACCCGGCCCTCAACGGTTCAACCCCTTTCAATCGAACCCAATAAAACCTTCGGCTGCTCTCTCTCCTTCGGCTGCTCTCTCTCCTTCGACGCAGCAAAAGAGCGACGTCACCCCTCTCCCCATTCGAAACCCTAACCTATTTTCGCACAAATCCTGACTGCCTCTCTTCCACGAATCCTGCACGAATTCGAGTTCCTAATCGCACACGACCTTCTCTCTCGCATCTATTTAAAGGCCGTTGATCTTAGGATTTTATTTTATGCGAAAATTATTCTCTTCTTAAAATTATTCGATTCCAACCGTTCAGATTTTTGGGGTTTTCGATTCCTTCGGTTCTCTTGGCTACAGCGTGATCGGTAAATTATTTTCTAACTTTGCGGTTTTACGGTTTATGTTTAATTTCTCATTTAATTTTCTGAAATTAAATTGAGATTGGAATATTTCGGAAGTTTGTTGGATTTTGATTTCTTGTGAATTAGCCGTCGGATGCTAAAATTTACCGCCATTAATTACCACTTGAACTATGTCCCGACACTGTCATATACTGTTGACCGGGGCATTACACTTTCCCCCCATGCATAAGATCGACTCCTCGATAATACATCTAAATATGAACTCCTAAGTTTTAAGGATGTCTTTCCCGATTACAATCAAATTAAAATATCTCCTGATGATAAAAAGAAAACATCATTTATCACCGATAAAGAAATACATTGTTATAAGTTACCATTTGGCCTAAAAATGCAAAGACGACATAGCACAGAATGATGAGAAGGATTTTCAAGGACCAAGTGGGTGGCAACTTAGAATTACTGTAACGGCCTGTTTTCATCTATACGTATGTTGTACGTATCCTATTACTATAGTTACTTATTAGGGTATTTGTACATGTGATTATAATTGTTATTTTCATAGTCCGAGAACGCGACTTAGCGATCGCGTTTTTATCTTCTTCAACTTTTGGTCGATGTTGTTTGCAGGGGCGAGATCGTAATGATCCGATCATCCTAATCAAATAATCCATCGAATCTTATCTTGATCAAATCTGGATCAAATCTAAACACCCTAACAATATCGGTTTTCTAATCCAGACCCTAACTAGTTTTATATCTTAACCCACTGAAATCTTAAACGAACCTGAAACCAAAGAATCCAATCGTCATAACCAAATCAATGTCCTGATCAAATCTTAACCAACCATCCTGCCTGTGTTATTCACAACCTTATGTCCTAACCAAATTGATCTCATAATCGAATCTTTCTCGATCAAATCCAGTAAGTAATATCTTAAATAAACCTAATATCCAAAATAGACTAATTTCCAGATTCTCGACTAGATTATTCTCTAAAACCAAATTTTACCCCATAATATTAACCGAACTGGTTATCCTATGCCTTATTTACGAATTATCCAAACACATCTGGTACAAATATTTAAACATCCTAGGATTTGATAAATCCTAATAAATCTAGATACATTGATTAAATCAATTATCTCTAATCAAAGCTAAGCCTAATCGAATCAGCTTACTAAACCTTGCCCGTAATAATCTGGAAATTCTAACCAGACGACTTCCTTTAATCAAATCTTACCGTAATATCGATGGGTAAATTCTATTAAATCCAATACATCTTTTTATAACAAATAATATCCTAACTGCCCAGGCCATTAACCCTCGTTCTGCCTTTTCCCTGCAACAGCATGCATGAGCCCACACCGCACTCGCCGCAACAACCATCCACGTTCGACGCTTCCACCTCCTTTCTTCTCTCCCTCATCCACGCCATCCTCCTTCCCTTCATAACACAAGGCAGCCCAGGAATTGCACAACCGCACGTTCCTCTTCAGCTCCCCTCTCTCCATCATTTCACCCCCACGTACTTGCACAACATCCACATTCGTTTCTTCATAACTGCTCCCCTCTCCTTCAAAGTCCACAGGTCAACATCCCCTCTTTACAAACCCATCCCCTGACCAAGTCGCTGCCCCCATCTCGCCACCACATTTCCGACCCAACAATCCCAGAACGCCTCATATCGCCGCCCTTCACATCACTCCGACCATTGAATCGAGCACTCTTCGACCCTCCGCTCTCTAACGACCCAAGACACAGCATGTCGCACACCACCGCAACACCAGCCAAATTTCCCCCGACCATAAATCCCAGCCTTCGCCGCTGCATCCTCCACCGCTGCAGCTGCTTTTGTCCACGCCACACGGCCTCACCCCGGACTTCACCGCCATCGAACATACCGCGCGCCCACATCGACACCCCTCAAACTCGCCGCCCGCTCTCTCCAGAGCCCTGACCATTCCGCCACCTCGACCCCCAACAACCCATCTCTTCGCCTCTTTCCCCCGATCATCCCTCTGGCAACCCTCCCCGACAAAGCCAGGGCCTCTCCGACCATCTCCCTTCGGCGGCGAACCCCTCTGCCATGCATTTCTCCAACCGCACGGCAGTCGCCCGCCCGATCCCAGCGCCAACGGCCTTCTCTCCGATCCCCAGTCCCAACTCAGGTGCCTCCCTCGTCCCAAACACGGAACCGCCCCGAGCAGCTCTGTCGCTTTCTCCGACCCGTATCCACCCTCCGCCCTTCGCCACAAAATTACAAGGACCCACAACCCATCTCCCCGCTCGGCGCCCTGCACACCGACCCGCGGGCCACCTAGCATCTCCACCGTCCCCAATGCTCTCGGACCCAACGCCTCCAATCCCCATGACGAACGGTAACTCGCCGTCGACTCAGGCCAGCACTCCGCTCCACCCAAGAATCCCCACCTTCGTCGCCGTTCACCTATCCGACCATCCGAGCCCACAAGATCCCCGAAGGCCGCGCCGTCTTCCTCCTCTGTCAGCACCGCAACCGAACCTCGCCGTCGCCCCTCGACAGCGCCTCCCACGGCCGGACAACCCCGCAACCCCCAACATCTCCCCTGCGAGCCAGCAAGCCACAAAAACGAGCTATTATTATTATTTTTATAGGCAAGGAATGGGTTTTGCTGTGTACTGAAGGTAAGTGCGTACCAAAGTATTATTTTTATAAGCAAACCGTGCTCTTCATTAAATTGTAGGCAGGGTACTATAGAGTGGACAGTACCCTATTTTAATAGGCTGAATGATGGCAGTAGATTATTTTATGTGTGATGTTAATGTGTTAGTTCCTAATAATTAAGTCAGTTAGTAAGTTGTAACATATTATTACTTAGAAAGTTATCTAGTTAGTTTGGAATCTGTTTAAATATTTAATAAGGAAACCGAGTATGTAATGTGTTCGATTTAATGATTATTTTAATTGGTTGGGAACAGTTAGCTTATAACACGCATTCGACTTCGCAGACAAACGTGCCCCTCATTACGATCGCTTGGACACTCGCGACACCCGAAATTGACTGGAATAGGCAAGTGCACTTTTTACGTATCTTGAAACCGTTGCTTTTAATTGCTTTGACCCGAGTTACTCTGATATGCAAGTGTACTTTCTTACACGTTTTATAACTGCCGCACTTGATCTTTAAATTGAGATATTCCGATATGCAAGTGTACACTTTCTGTTTTAAATATCGTTCCATTTAACTGCTAGGACACGATTTGCTAGTTTTGCTTTAAGTCATGTTGCACATCATACTCGTACACACTTGATTGAATGATATTTGATGAAATGCGTATCGATGAAACATAACGACAGAATGAAATACATGAAATCGTAAACTTGTGAATTCGTGCGCCCAAGAGGCGAAATAGTGAAATCGTGATGTCATGTGAGTTGACAACTTCGTGCTTGTAATACGACTAGGCCGGCTCGTGTTCCGGAAAACTTTTGGGTGGGGTTAGGGTTGAACGGCTACTAAGCGTATGTAGGGATCATGTCTTCAAGAACACCACCTATACGGTGGGCTAGTATCAATCGCGATTATACCCCCGTGTGAAGAATGACTTACTCATCACGTCTTAAAGGAGGGAACCCTAGGAGTGAATAGAAACACGGACGTGAAATTACAAATTGCCAAGTCATTACTTCAACTTGCTTAGAACTGCCATGTTATTTGATGAACACACACACTTGCCATGTTTACTGCTGTACGCACCACGCTTGTCATGTTTACTGATGTACACACACCACACTTGTCATGTCATTTGATGTACACACCACGCCTGCCATGTTATTGCTGTACACACCCACTAATGCCATGCTTATTGCTGTACGCACACACTTACCATGCTTATTGCTGTACGCCCACACTTACCATGCTTATTGCTGTACGCCCATATTTGTCATGTTTATTGCTGTACTCACACTTGCCATGCTTTAATTGTTGTAAATTCTAATGCCGTGATTCATATTGCCATGAAATCGTTTTCGAAAACCTTGCCGAGGGTCAATTATCTTAACCTTTTAAATCGTGCCGAGCGACCCTCGCTGACGTATATTTCCTTGTCTTGTGAAATATATATACGTCAGGCAATAAACAGATTTGCTGAGGAGTTGCTTAGAGCCTGAGCAAGTTGACCAGGAGTACCTTGCTGTTATGTTCCGTCGCTGAGAAGCTTTGTACCTTCGTATCATTTTGTACATTGTTATTTCTTTCAAAACTTGTATGGGCTCTATGACCCTCTTTACATTTCATACTTTGTTGTATCTATTCTGAGACTTGAGATTGTAAATATATTATCTGTGTTGTTTGAGTTGCATGCAAGAATCTGCAAGTGTTATCACAGACGCGTAATGTGCTTAAACCAAGGAGGAAGAAAAAAATACCTCCTTCTTGTTTTAAGCACATGCGGACCTTCGTCGCGTCCTCGCTCCCAAGTGCAATGGAAAGCGGGGCGTGACAATTACATACAGATGATAAGTTGATAAGTTGATGAAATCCTTTGGATCGGTCAATCATGTACGTAATTTGACTGAGACATTCGAGGTGGTTATGAAGCATAACTGAAAGTAGATCCACTATAAGTGCACATTCGGCGTCTGCTCACAAAAGTTCCTTAGGTTTATAATCATATGCTGAGGAATAAAAGCTAATCTGGATAGGATATTGGTGAATATAAGGTAACCTACAAATCTCAAAGAGTTACAAAGATTAAATGGTTGGACAGCCCCATTTCATAAACAATATTCACCCAACTCTAGTGTTCTACTCGACATTTACTCGGCATCTACAGAATCTAACAATGTTTTATCAAACCTCCGAGTCTAGTTAAGATCCGCTACAAAGGGTTCGTTCATCGCCATCAGTTACTAGAATAAGACCAGTATCTCACTTTCATTTTCATCGGAGGTAAACGCTCATTCGCAAAGTCTTCACTAGCATCTACGAGGTTGTTAGGTAAAGAAGGTTATGTAACAAGTTCTGGATTAAACCTGATTCCTTCTCACTTTCAACCCCTTCAAGGTCTAGAATTTCTTTCTTTGATGGAATGTAAAAACTATACCACCAACTACCTTGAGCAACGACCGATCGATCACTCCATTATATGCAAAATTCATGTCTATTATGACAAATTTGGGAGCTTTGTGATTTCCCTTAGGCACTCTCCTAACCTCACCTGAAGGGAATCATTCCAATAGTCAGAGCAGCATGCCTAGCAAGTCCTAGGATTGGATCCTTGCATTCCATCATCCTATCAACACACCTTCATTCATTTGAACATGGATTCGAAGAGAGCTTACACGAGCTGCATGTATCAACTTGTAGTCCTCTTACTTCGATCCTATTTATGCTGGCCTCGATTATCAACATGTCCTGATGGGGGAAGCTCCACTCCTTTCAAACCCTCTGTAAAAGTTATCGATCGCCATTCCCTTATCTATTCCTTCCGTTGTCGATCGTGTAAGTTTCCTCCCCCCACGATTCCCTAGTTGCTAAAGTTGCATCCTTCAACGTTGGAGGCACTCAAAGCACTCCTAAGTTATTAGCCATGACGCATGAAACGAGACCTTTTGAGTAATTTGCTTAAACTGAGTAGTAGAAGGATAATTATAGACATGCAACAGAGTGAGTGATAACTGAAAGACAATGGTCAGCGTATCTACCCAACAGATGACATCAAACATGTGAGGAAGAAATAGAGAACAACAAATTGAAATTAAGATAGGTTGACGATGATGTGGGGGTTTATTGGGGAGGGAAATGAAACTCTTACGCGTAAGTTCCGACGATGGGAGTGAGGAGGAGGACGGCGCTGATCCAATTCTCGGACACCTTCTGCTGGATTTTGTGGGGGAGATCCTTCCACAGGCCTGACATTGTTTTCTGCTGGAACGGCGAAGTCCGTACACCACCGCCTTCACCTTCACTGCAACCTTACCCATCTCTCTCTCTCTCCCCCCCCTTCTCTCCCTGTGTGTGTTGTTAATTTAGCTGGTCTTTGTCTTGATCTTGTTCTTCTCGGTCTCGAATTCAGAAGAATTCTCTGGATTCTGGGGGAGTTACGCACGGTTCTAGGGAGTTACTGTGGGAACATACTATTTTGCGAAGTGCACTGCCGCTTAACTTTTTGCTCGGTACACATATTTGGATTTACGAAAACGCATCCACAATTTTGCTCAACTGCACACTACTCCCTCTACATGTCACTTAATTTTTGCTCATTGTGCAAGTCACTACCAAATTAGTGAATTACCATTGGTAAGTTACAATGTTCTTGAATCTTGCTACATAATTCAGTAATATATTTAATTTCATTTACTTTTCTTTTAGAGTTTTATGTCTCTTTTGATTTCTCAAATTTTGTTTTTTTTCCCTGGTCACAGGTGAGAAATTTGAAACGAAGGGATCACCATCATCCCTGAACTGGAGTCTGATAGCAAATATTGAAAAAATAACAGTGAGGTTGGGCAGCCTACTGGCTACGGCTAATATCATTCCCAACTTTTGGGGGGAAAAAGGCTAGAATCTTTAGAATGATGAAGCAAATGAAATTAACTGGAGATGTAATAGCAAATGGGCTCTCATCGCATGTCAGGCTTTCTACGAAACTTTCACCATTTACTTCTAATTTTGCATCGCTATTGCATCATTAGGGGTCTGATGCCCGCAAATCCCCCTCGATTCTCAAATGACAGGAGCGATTAGGTTTTTTTTTGCTTCCCCGGTGGTTGGCGTCACTACGCTTTTAGCCTCCACTCGTCATCCGCTCTTCTAGCCACCACAAATCACCATTGGTAACGCTATTGCTCTCTAATTCTAAATGTTATTTTTTGTGAATTGTGATTCTGATCCGCAATTAACCACCAATATTTCTGCACCAATATTTTTCTTAACCAATTTCATTATGTTAAGGTTTTTGACACAAATTACCAAGCTTGGTGTCAAGTTAAAATTTATTTGATTAACTTGTTTTAAAGAACTTCAGATTAAAATTTTAGGAAGCCAATATTAATTACCACTGTTTTAAGTCTAAATATATAGTTTTGAGTTTAATATTTAATTTTTCATATTTAATTTTGAAACATGCAGGTTTATAAACTGAATTAACATGTCACAAGAAAAGTATTTCAAACGTAAATCGGTAGGGGTTGGAGAGTCATCCAATGGTCATGTTGCTCAATCAAGTTCAAAGAAAAGTCATATCGAAATCAACCCTGACGAACTCATTGCTGACCCGGGCCTAAGAAGACCAATACACGAATATGATGTGAATGTTAGAGATGAAATTCGAAGAGCATATTTACAAAAGGGCTCTTGTCAACCTTTACATCATGATTTTCCTCAAAAATAATTTTGGAAATGTATCTCGACGCTTCAGTCCGGCTTGGTTTGGTGCATACCCAACTTGGCTAGAGTACAACGTAGCTAAAGATGCGGCTTTTTGCTTGTTTGTTATCTTTTCAAGAACCCGGGGGTAAGGATTCGTTTGTTTGTGATGTATTTTCAAATTGGAAGAAGAAGGATAGATTTGATCTTCACATTGGAAAGCCCAATAGTGATCACAATGTAACTCAGATAAAATGTGAGAGTTTAATGAATGAATAACAAAGTATCATACCTTTGTTATCTAAGCAGACAACAAAGAGTCAAAGTGATTATCGAACTCGGTTGAATGCTTCAATAGAGTGTGCCCGTTTTTTGCTGCACCAAGGGCTTCCTTTTCGTGGACATGATGAATGCAAAAGTTTAAGTAACCAAGGAAATTATCTAGAGCTCTTGAGATTTATTTCTAGAAATAATGAATATATTAAACGAGTTACTTTTAATCAAGCACCTGGGCACACCAAATTAACCTCTCCAGATATTCAAAAGGACATTACTCAAGCTGCTGCAGAGGAGATTACTAATGTGATTATCAAAGATCTAGGTGACTCATTATTTTCAATTTTAAATGATGAGTCACGCGATATATCGATAAAGGAACAAATGGCTATTGTTCTACGATATGTAGATAATAATGGGCATATTATTGAACGTTTTATTGGTATTCAACATGTGACAGATACTGCTGCTATTTCACTCAAGGCGGCTCTTGAATCTTTGTTTTCAACACATGGGTTAAGCATATCAAGATTGAGTGGTCAGGGTTATGACGGAGCAAGTAGTATGCAAGGTGAATTCAATGGTTTGAATGCACTTATTTTTGAAAGACAATCCAAGTGCGTATTATGTACATTGCTTTGCTCACAGGCTTCAATTGACACTCGTGGCAGTCACGAAGAGACATAATGAAGTTGGAGATTTCTTTATTTTATTTCTACCATTCTGAACATAGTTGAAGCATCATGTAAAAGGATGGAGGTGATTAGAAAAAAACAATATACTAGAATTATTGAAGGACTGGAAAAAGGAGAAATTTCTAATGGACGTGGTCTAAATCAAGAAACATCTCTCAGAAGATATGGTGAAACACGTTGAGGCTCTCATTATGTTACAATTGTCCGTCTACGATTAATGTACTCATCAGTTCTTGATGCTTTGAGATTCTAAGGGAGGACGGGGTGAACTCAGAACAGAGAACATAAGCAGCTATCTTAACAGATATTATGGAACTATTTCATTTCGTGTTCATGCTTCATTGCCTGAGAAGGATATTAGCAGTTACCAATGAGTTATCACAAGCATTACAAAGAAAAGATCAGGATATAGAAAATGCTATGGGTTTATTGAAAACATCAAAAGATCGATTGAAAATAATGAGAGGATGTGAATGGGATTCTTTATTAGAAGATGTGTCATCCTTCTACATCAAACATGGTGTTGATATTCCAAACATGGATGCTGAGTATAAACTCCATGGGCGTTCAAGGCGAAAATCTCAAGGCATTACAAACATACACCATTTTCGCTATGAATTATTCAACAATATAATTGACATGCAAGTTAATGAATTGGATGATCGTTTCACTGAGGCAAGTACGAAGCTACTTCTTGGAGTGTGTTTAAACCAAAGTTACTCAGCTTATTCGCCTTGCTCAGTTCTATCCAGAGGATTTCTTTGATGTGGACCTTATGATACTTCATGCTCAACTTGATACATATATTATTGATGTCCGTAGTAATGATGAGTTCTCTACTATTAAAGGCATTGCTGAACTAGCAGAGAAAATGGTAAAAACAAAGAAGAATTTGGTATTTCCATTGGTATATATGCTTATCAAATTGTCATTACTTTTACCAGTTGCAACTGCTACAGTGTATAGAGTTTTTTCTGCTATGAATATTGTTAAGAGCAAATTGCGGAATAGGATGGGAGATAAGTGGATGAATGATAGTTTGATTGTCTACATTGAGAAAGATATCTTTAATGAGATTGATATTATAAAGCGGTTTCAGAACATGAAAACTCGAAGAGAACAATTATAATGTGAGTTTTCTTATTTTAAATACTATTCTTAAATTAATTAATTTTTCATCTGTTTTGTTTTCTATATTTTTTACATGCTTTTCATTTTGTTAATTTATTTGCATAATGAGTGTTTTCTTTTCTGCAGATATATGATGACATGGATTCACATTTTGCAAAATTGCAGTTATTATAAAAAAAGTGGACATGAAGTTAACGACGGGTATTTTGTGTTGTTCTATCTCTTTTATTTATAAAATATATTGTAACGCAAAGTACTTAATAAAATTATTGTTTATAGATTATTGATGAATTTTTCTTATTGGTTTTTATTGCATGTAGAAATTATTTTGTAGTATTAGTTTATAATTTGCCCCTAAATGAAAACTTTCTGGCTCCGCCATGGTTGTGGAATGGGGAAGGGAGGGAGTGGGGTTGTGGCAGGCGGATGGGGTAGGAGGGCGGGCGGAGGGGGGAGGGGTGCCGCCGAGGAGGAGCAGGCTGAGGGGAGAAGGGGGAGGGGATTGTTGGGAGGAGGGGCGGATGGAGGGGGGTTATTGGGGAGGAGGGGCGGATGGAGGGGGCTCAGGGAGGAGGGGCGGATCGGTGCTAGGGATGGGGAAGATGGGCTGGAAAGGAGGGGCAGATGGGTGCTAGGGATGGGGATGATGGGCCGGGAAGGAGGTGTGGAGGGAGGGATCTTGGTGGTGGGCGGAGGGGGAGATAATGGCAAACTTGAAAATGTAAATGTAAGAGAAATTAGTTAATCGTAATTAGTTTTTAAATTATTTTCTTAATTATTTTCATTAAGTTAAGTGGTATGTGTACTTAGCAGAAGAACTAGAGAGAATGATAAAGAAAAGAAGATGATTGAAGATGAGCAAAATATTTTTAAAAAGAACAAGGATCGGGATGTGCGCAGTGAGTAATTTGGTATGTATGCGGAGTAATTTTTGTTAGGGGATGTGCACGGTGAGTAAAATATGTGTTTGGAGTAATTTGTTAGGACATGATGTATGCGTTGAGAAATTTGGTATGTGTTCCGAGTAATTTTTATGAAGCTATTTCGGGGTGTTTGAAATTGACAGTTTCGTACTTCTTCAAAAAAGTTAAGAGTATGTGCACGGAGCAAAATGGTATGTTCGCAAAGTAACGCCCCTGTTCTAATTGCTATACACAGAGACCATTTATTTACAAGTTTGCCATTGAAAATTTACAATGTTGCCAATAAAAATTTCTCTCTTACATTCCACATCTCTTTCTCTTCCATCCTCCTCTCCTTCTCTAATGCCACTGACTACTGTCTTCGTATCCCCGTAGCCCTCGGCTCGAGCTACCAATCATCCGTCCTCACCCCCTCTCATCCCCTCTTCCCCCAACTCTTGGCGAAAGAGAGTGAGGAGGCAGAAGAATGAGGAGGATGAAAGGATATGGGAGGGGATGAGGAAGGGAAGGTGTAACGCCCCACTCTCCAGGATAACCGGGAAGTACGAATCTATCCCAGGTAATCCCAGAGCAGCGAGTGTTACTACGAAAGAAAAAGAAAGAGAGTGTGCAAGAAGAAGGTGCAAGTCACTGAGCACGTGCTAGAAAGTACATGTAATGCTCCAACTGTCACATCCCGCTTCCCATTATATTTGGGAGCGAGAACGCGAGCGGGTCCACATGTGCAAGCAAGGAGGATGTACTTCTATTTTTCTTTCCTCCTTGGTTTAAACACAATAAGCGACTGTGAGAAACCATTGCAGGTCCTTGCATGCATACTCAAAACAACACAGATAATCAAAACTTTTATTTCAATCCCAATCATCTCAAAAATGGATTACAACAATAAGGAAATGAAGAGAGACTTTATGGCCATTACAACACAGAATACATAAATATGATACAATGGAACTAC
>CM061138.1:83135238-83196043 GCA_030789695.1 Scilla litardierei | reverse complement strand
CATGAATCCCTTTCAATAGAGAGGACTACTGCCGTAAAGGTGGGGGCTGAGGTAATAGATCGGGTGCCAATCGGCGGCTCAAGGCTGGACCGATATACGTGCACCTCATGGGCATTCACGTTCTGTTTGAATACACATCGCTCCTGCCTTTGCACCGGCTCCATTATATCAGTTCCCGCCTGTTACTCATGAATCCCTGTCAATAGAGAGGACTACTGCCGTAAAGGTGGGGGCCGAGGTAATAGATCGGGTGCCAAACGACGGCTCAAGGCTGGACCGATATACGTTCACCTCATGGGCATTCACGTTCCGTTTGAATACACATCGCTCCTGCCTTTGCACCGGCTCCATTATATCAGTTCCCACCTGTTACTCATGAATCCCTGTCAATAGAGAGGACTACTGACGTAAAGGTGGGGGCCGAGGTAATAGATCGGGTGCCAAACGGCAGCTCAAGGCTGGACCGATATACGTGCACCTCATGGGCATTCAAGTTCCGTTTGAATACACATCGCTCCTGCCTTTGCACCGGCTCCATTATATCAGTTCCCGCCTGGTACTCATGAATCCCTGTCAATAGAGAGGACTACTGCCATAAAGGTGGAGGCCGAGGTAATAGATCGGGTGCCAATCGGCGGCTCAAGGCTGGACCGATATACGTGCACCTCATGGGCATTCACGTTCTGTTTGAATACACATCGCTCCTGCTTTTGCACCGGCTCCATTATATCAGTTCCCGCCTGTTACTCATGAATCCCTGTCAATAGAGAGGACTACTGCCGTAAAGGTGGAGGCCGATGTAATAGATCGGGTGCCAATCAGCGGCTCAAGGCTCGACCGGTATACGTGCACCTCATGGGCATTCACGTTCCGTTTGAATACACATCGCTCATGCCTTTGCACCGGCTCCATTATATCAGTTCCCGCCTGTTACTCATGAATCCATGTCAATAGAGAGGACTACTGCCGTAAAGGTGGGGGCCGAGGTAATAGATCGGGTGCCAAACGGCGGCTCAAGGCTGGACCAATATACGTGCACCTCATGGGCATTCACGTTCCGTTTGAATACACATCGCTCATGCCTTTGCACCGGCTCCATTATATCAGTTCCCGCCTGTTACTCATGAATCCCTGTCAGTAGAGAGGTCTACTGCCGTAAAGGTGGAGGCCGAGGTAATAGATCGGGTGCCAATCGGCGGCTCTAGGCTGGACCGATATACGTGCACCTCATGGGCATTCACGTTCTGTTTGAATACACATCGCTCCTGCCTTTGCACCGGCTCCATTATATCAGATCCCGCCTGTTACTCATGAATCCCTGTCAATAGAGAGGACTACTACCGTAAAGGTGGGGGCCGAGGTAATAGATCGGGTGCCAAACGGCGGCTCAAGGCTGGACCGATATACGTGCACCTCATGGGCATTCACGTTCCGTTTGAATACACATCGCTCCTGCCTTTGCACCGGCTCCATTATATCAGTTCCCGCCTGTTACTCATGAATCCCTGTCAATAGAGAGGACTACTGTCGTAAAGGTGGAGGACGAGGTAATAGTTCGGGTGCCAATCGGCGGCTCAAGGCTGGACCGATATACGTGCACCTCATGGGCATTTACGTTCCGTTTGAATACACATCGCTCCTGAACGTGCAGTGGCTACTAAACAATAGATATTTATAGTTCGGTTGCGAGACGCAATCGGTATGCCACGTAATGATGAAAGTACAACCGCCATCTCGTACAATCTCATTTCAGAGGTACGTAATGATGACAGTAAATGATTCTGCTTTCTTCTCAACAATGTTCGCGTGTGGTAACTGGAGAATGAGTCAAGTAGAACCTCGGTTTCCGTGTAAGCCCTTCATTACGTTTTTTTTGCCCATCCGAACGGATGCTTTACCCCAGCCGTCTGATGAGATCGTTTTAGTCAGTTCCACTTCCATATGTAATCTAGTGGCTGAGATTAAAATAACCAATCGTTATATATATATGGAGTCAGTAGACGAGGGGTTTCGCGGAAAATTTCATTCCTCTTTCCTTTGGTCTGTCGTTCCGTTTTCTTCTTCATCTCAACACTCTCGCATTTCGTACTCGGGTTTCTTCATGCCGCCAAAACGATCTCGTGAGTCGACTTTTTCTGACCCTTGGGGAGTTAGTGATGATGATTCACCGTCACCTGAACACGATGATCCCCTTTCCTCATCGTTCCCGGCCTATAGACCCATTCTGCGTGATTCGCTTTCGCTTGGTCCAACTCAAGGTGAACACAATGTGATGTTGCCTCCTCCTGGGTTTCCTCCTTTACATGCAAGTTCATCAGTTCCATCTCCGGCTGAAAAAGCCCCACTCGAGGACAACAGTAACGGCCTCCTCTCTATGGATGGGATGTCTCGCCGTCAGGACTCTGTTCTGCACAACCTCCGTAGCAAACTCGAGGAGCTTACTACGTCTGTCTCTGTACTTACAGATGAACAACGTCAGCTTAAGGATATACTCATAGGCAATGTAAGCCCCGCATCTGCTGCTTCATCATCCTCCCATCAGCCGGTGAACTTTACTCGTAGATTAGGAGAAATTGAAACCCATCTCTCCAACACCAATCTGGCGTTCTCACTTCTGCGTAGCGACTTCGACACTATGATGCTCATAATGTCTAACATACAAGAGAAGATGGAGACTTTGGGGCCCTCTCCTAGAGACATCCGTACTGTTGCCCCACCATCACCACCTCCGCCTCCGCCTCCGCCTCCAGGTTTTTGAGGTGGCCGGGCCTTTGGCGCACAAGCCTTTCTCTTGTCTTATATTGTATTTTTGATCATCGACGGAGAAGAGTGTTTGTGGGTAGATATTCTTTGGTGTTTTATGTCATTATGTACGAAATGTAGTTTCAAATTTGTTGTGGTATGTACAATGTAACGTATAAATGTTGTAGTATGATAGAATTCAGACCTTAATACACTGTCATTTAATTTGATACAATTGCATGACATTACGAAATTGATATATGTGATATATACATCGATGCTTACTTGAATCAATGTCCGAAATTGAAATTACCTATGTAAAAACTTTTTACCGTTATATGATTTACCCAGCGAGCACTACGGGCATAAATTGTGACCGTCCTTATATACGTTGTGATAAAACATTTACGTTTGCACACAATTACTCAGCGCGCACAACGGTCACATAATGTGTTTGACCGATGTGCGGGCTGTGAGCATACCCGTATCTGATTATCCACAATTACTCAGTTCACACAACTGCACGTATTTGTGAAGATTAAATTTAGGGGGGAAATGCCTTGGAAACCTAAACTTTGAAATTAAAAGTGCTTTGGGAAAGATTATGTAGAAGCATGATCCATTAAATTAAACAAAATAAAAAATTTAGTGTAAAAAAATTTAGCGGAACAACAAATTAAATAATTAAAAGTGCCTTGAGTAATATTGTACAAACATAAATAATTTGCTCATCTTGCACAACAGCCATTATTTTCCCCGTTGTGCGCGTTGAGCAATTTTGTTATTGGCCTTCTTGGGCAAATTAAATAATTATTTTCCCCGTTGCACAACAGCCAAACCTTCTTGGGAACATCATCTGGCTGAAACAATATATTGTAGATTCACTCGTCTTTATGTCCAATACAATATCACGCACAGTGACTCTACTGTAGTCTATCGTCCTCATCAATGGGCCAGTCCAATTCGTCTATAAATAGCCTCTCTTCCCACTAGACCTTGTCAACCACTCCACTTCTTAATGATAGTATTCTAACTGATTCTATCTGTTTCTACTTCATACGCTATTTTTTCTTCACAATGCTAAATATTTCCCGGTGTTCATCACTGCTTCGTCTTCAACACACAAAGATGAACAATATACTACCGACAATTGACGTGTACTGGAAGATGTTATTTGCTCCTTCATATGTTCTACTACAGCAGCGGATTCTTCCGAGAAGAAGCAACCGTGATATATTTTTATATCAGTGCCTAAACGTAAAGTTGCATGTCTTTATACCCTATTTTTTACTTAAATATGCTTTTTATCGTTCATAATTGATGCTTCTTCAACGCATACAGTGGCATGCGCTGAAGAATCCAGATCAGCCAACTTTGTTAAAGGAGTGGCTACTTATACCGTTATGGACGATCTGGATGCTAGTGATGATGGTGCGTGCTATTGGAGCTGATCATAAATGCCATCTTGCTTAAGCTGTTCAGCATGACTCTGTCACTGTGAAGAGTTTTGCGTAGTGGGATTCAATGTACCATTAGGCTATTCCCGTGATTGAATTTCATACCAGTTCCAAACTGTGATGTTGTAAAATGTTTAGCTGTAGTTTCAACTTTGTTGTGTAATGTACAGAATAATGCATAAATGTTGTAGTATTTTGGAATTCAGACCCTAATACAAAAATGATATAGGTGATATATATGTCCGACGTTGATATTACTGAGCAAAATTGTTTACCGAACTATAAATAACATTTATGCATTATGTACATTATAATGCATAATGCTGTAGTTTGTTAGAATTCAGACCTTAATACTATGTCATTTAATTTGATACAATTACAGGACAATACAAAATTGATATAAGGTGATATATACATTGTTGCTTACTTAACTCAATGTCCGACATAGATATTCTGATCAAACACTGTTCACCGAATTATAAATTCCCCAGGGCGCACAACAGGCTCATGCTATATGTTGTGATAAACTATTTACGTGTGCACGCAGTTACTAGCATGCATAACGTTCGTATCGATTTGTTTGACCGCTGTGCGCGATGAGCAAAACAGTATCTTGTTATCAACCATTACTCAAATCATACAACTGGACGTAGATGTGACCCTTTTGCTCGCAGAGCCAAACTATATGCAATTAAACACAATAGACCATCGCACACAACAGTCAGATGCCATGACCGTTGTACGTGCTGAGCAAAACTGTATTACATGCTCCATTACCCACAGTTAATCATCCCGTCATATGGGCAACATAAGGTAAGGTTGCGAGCACTGATCAAATTACACCCACCTGGGCGCATTGAGCAAAACGGTCGTAACGAATAATTGCTCTGCGCACAAAACGTTCAATAAAAAATCCCAAAATATAAAAGAAACAAAAAATCGGGCGAGAATTAAATAATGTTCAGTCTGACATTATTTAAAAAATCAAAATTTAAGCAAATTGATGCGCAGCAGTTGATTGATGGGTGTAAAGACATTTAAGTGATAAGACAACACATATCCTACTGTTTACATAATAGGACATCAAAAATAGCTACATTTCTTTGATTTGTTTAAAAAAATACATTTTGGATATATAATACAGCGCGCACAACGGATCAAAATACACCCAGCTGTGCGCGTTAAGCAAAGTGGACGTTACGAATAATTACTCTGCGCACACAACGTTCAATACAAAATCCCCATAATTAATAACTTCAGCGCGCACAACTTTCAATATAAAATCCCCATAATAAAGAAGAAAACAAAATTGGGGGAGAATTAATTAATGTTCAGAGTCACTTCAGACTGACATGCCAGTTAAAAAAAATTACCATTGAAGCAAATCTGATGCGCAACATTTGATTGATGGTGTAAAGACATTTAAGTGATAAGACAACACATATCAGACCTTTTTCAGATAAAGACAACAAAAATATCTACATTTCTTTGATTTGTTAAAATTTGATCCTTAGTGCGGGGTATATAAAAAGGTATACATTTATAAAATATAATACAGCACGCACAACGGATCAAAATACACCCAGCTGTGCGCGTTGAGCAAAACGGTCGTAACGAATAATTCCTCTGCGGGCACAACGTTCAATACATTTAATTCCCATAATTCCCATAATTTATTATATCAGTGCGCACAACGTTCAATACATTTAATTGATAAGACAACACATATTCGACTGTTTGCAGAATAAGACAGCAAAAAGAATACATTTCTTTGATTTGTTTCAATTTGTCCCTTAGTGCGAGGTATATAAAAAGGTATACATCTATTATCTATTATCTATTATTAGTGCGAGGTATATAAAAAGGTATACATTTCTTTGACAACGTTTTTTGAATTCTAGAGCTGACTAGGACAAGATAAAGAGTGGCTAGGATTTGATCCTGGGAAATCAATAGCTGAGATTGGATTTTATGAAAATTTGAAATTAGAAGTCCTGGAAAAAGTGTCTTGGAAACCAAAACTTTGAAATTAGAAGTGTCTTTGGAAAGATTGTGGATATTAAATTTGGAATATATAATACAGCGGGCACAACGGAACAAAATATACACAGCTGTCCGCGTTCAGCATAATGTTCGTAATGAATACTTACTCTGCGCGCACAACATTCATTACAAAATCCCCATAATTAATAACTTCAGCTCGCACAACGTTCAATAAAAAATCCCAATAATAAAGAAGAAACACAAAATTTTTGTAGATTAATTACTGTTCATACTGACATACAAGAAAAAAAAATCAAAATTGATGCAAATATAATGGCAGCAGTTGATTGATGGGTGTAAGGAAATTTAAGTTTGAGTAAAATTTGATTTGGTAAAATTTGAGTTTTAGTGCGCACCGTGCGGGGTTTTTAAATTGTATACATTTTGGACATATAATACAGCGCACACAACGGATCAAAATACACCCGGCTGTGCGCGTTGAGAAAAACGGTCGTAACGAATAATTACCATGCGTGCACAACATTCAATACTAAATTCCCATAATTAATATCTTCAGCGCGCACAACGTTGAATAAAAAATCACAATAATAAAGAAAACACAAAATTGGGTGGAGAATTAATTAATGTTCAGACTGACTGTCACTGACATGCCAGATAAAAAAATCAAAATTGATGTAAATATAATGCGGAGCAGTCGATCGATGGGTATATAGACATTTATGTGATAAGACAACACATAATCGACAATTTACAGAATAAGATAGCAAAAATATTCACATTTCTTTGATTTGTTTAAATTTGAGTCTTAGTGCGGATTGTGCGGGGTATTTAAAAAGGTATACAGTTTGCATATATAGTACAACGCGCACATCGGATCAAAATACACCCAGCTGTGCGCATTGAGCAAAACAGTCGTAACGAATAATTACTCTGCGCGCACAACGTTCTATACAAAATTCCCATAATTAATTACCTCAGCGCGCATAACGTTCAATAAAAAATCCAAATACTAAAGAAAACACAAAATTGGGGGAGAATTAAATAATATTCAGACTGATGGGTGTACAGACATTTATTAAGTGATAAGAAACACATATCTTACTGTTTCCAGAATAAGACAACTTATACCTATGTGTTGATACTCATGGGTCACGCTGTTTGATTTGAGGTGTTCACATCGCTATAAATGGATTTATGAGTAATATTGTATAAACATAAATAATTTGCTCAACTCGCACAACTGCCATATTTTTACCCGTTTTGCGCTTTGAGCAATTTTCTTAGAGGCAATCAATTTTGTTAGCGTCAATTTCTGTAGCCCACAGTAACCCAACTGTAGTCTCAGCCTCATCCATGCGGACAATACCCAGTCCAATTCGTCTATATAAAGTGATTCACTTCCCTCTAGACATCGTCAACCACTACTCCTCTCGATGATAGTGTTCTATATGGTTATACCTATACACTATATTTTCTTTTACATGCTACATTTTTGTTCTTACTACTGAATGCTTCGTCTACGACACACAAAGATAGCCAATAAACTTGCGGCAATTGCCGTGTTGCTGAAATTGAATTCGTCACATTTATATGGGCATCAAAGGTGAAGTCTGCTACTTCAGATATCATCAACGATGTTTTCGAATGCTTCACATTGCCATCAGCCTGAAGGTGCCACCAAGGTATCGGCTCTCAAACTGCGCAATCTTCTCTGAAACTGTGCATCCTCATTTGTTTCCATGCTCAGAAGAATTTCTTACGCGTGCCATTATTGCATTTCATACCAGTGCAAAAATGTGAAGAATCTCTATTGGAGCTGCTCATAACTGCAATATCCCCAGGAGACACGGTCACGGCATGAGAACTTGTCGTATGAGCAAAACTGTATTCCATTTCTCAAAGTTAATCAGCCCGCCCTGCGTCCAAAAGTAGTGACCTTTGTGTCCACTAAGCAAAAATATTAACTATACTGTGATTTGTCACAGTTACTGTCTTCTGATATGATGCTGTATGTTTTTTTTGGAAAAACTTGGACATGCACCGCAAGAGTATCGGTGTATTTAGATTTTTCTCTTTTGCTAATCGAAACCAGATGTTTTTTGCCGTTGTGCGCGTTGAGTATAAAAAGGTCTACCTTCAAGCAATTTTTCTCTTCGCGCTCCACCGCACTCAGATACTAGTTGGAACAGCGTCTGGCTGGTATCCATCTGCCATATATTCACGAGCACGAACTGTTACTCTACGGTGTGTCCATCCTCGTACTTGGTCAGTCCAACTCGTCTGTATATGGTTTCCGTACCCACCAGACCTCATCAACCACTACCCCAGGTGATTATAGTTCCTTTATCTGATTCTCTCTGATTCTTCTAATACAATGTTTTTTCTTCAAATTTGTAATTTTGTTGTTGTTCATGAGTGCGTCGTCTACAGCACACAAAGATTTCTCAGAATACTAGCGGCAAGTGCCGTGATGCAGAAATTGAATACATCACCTTTATATGGCGGCGAAGATGTTCTTTTGCTCCTCTTCGCATGATCTGTTCTTCTTCATTGCAAACCTCAAATGAAGGCAAAGATGTTCTTGCAATCATTACAGCTTCATTCTCGTCCATGCCAACTTGCAAAAATTCTTTGACCCTTCGTAAGTTCCGTTCAGAATCATTGCATACATAACTGCTTGATGATAACAACTGTTCTATCTTATATCTATCTACGTCTAATTATATTTACTTTTTTATTCTATCTTTTCCTAGTGGAGTTTGTACTTGCTGGTATCCCTCCTGCTCCCAAGGGTGTTCGAAGTGTCATGGTTTGCCTTGAGATAGATGCCGACGGTATCTTGAATGCCTCTGCAGAGGAAAGTATGTGTGCAGAAAAATAAGATCACTATCACTAACGATAAGTGCCACGTAGACCCAGGAGGAGATTGAAAGGATGTTCCTTGAGTCAAAGAAGTATAAAGCAGAAGATGCAGCGAACAAGAGAACGGCGGAGATGTAGTGTTATGTTCATTGGAATGCATAAATGTTGTAGTAACTAAAATTTTCATAAAATCCAATTTCAGCCATTGATTTCCCAGGATCAAATCATAGCCACTCTTTATCTTGTCGTAGTCAGCCCTAGAATTCAAAAAACGTTGTCAAATGTATAATAGATGTTGGAATTCAGACCTCAATATAATGTCATTTAATGTGATACATTTGCAGCCCATTACACAGACCTTAATACAATGTCATTTAATGTGATACATTTGCAGCCCATTACAAACTTGTGATTGGTGATATATACATTGATGCTTGCTTAAATCAAATTCCAACAATGAAATTTAATGGGAAAAATTAGTGAAAAGTAATATACTAAGATTTACACAGCGCGCACAACTGGCAAACGGCGTGAACGTTGTGCGCGTTTAGAAATTTTGATCGAGGCCAACGATTATGCTCACATCGCTCAGCACGTCAGTGGATCTTTATTTGGGAACAGCATCTGTGTAATACATACATTAAATACCCGAGGTACAAGATTATTAGGTATATTCACGAGAAATCGTCTGTTGACCTTTATTTAGTAGAAGTGCTACTTTTGTTTATACCAGCTTCCATTTACCCCTGGACACTAATTAATCATCCCACATAATTGCTCAGCGTGCACAACTTGCAACAGAAATGAAAGTTGTTCGCGCTAAGCAACGCTTTCTACAATTACCGAGTTTTGCTCGTCGCGCACAACGGTTTTATTTAACAATCCGTTTTGCACTCGGAGCTAAACTGTCTACAATTACACAGTACACACAATTACTCATCGCGATCATATACGGAAGGTCATTCTCCCGCCAGTCTCGTCCTCGGTGACGGGGCCGTGTCGGCCGTCCAACAGGGTTCCCGGGTGTCGACCTGGAATCAGGGGAAGGAAGTAAACGCTCTCACTCGGCGTCTGTTGCAAAAATTCCCTTCATTAAATTCTGAAAAAATTACATATGACTCGCTCGCGAGCAGCAGTCTTACAAAAGTAACGATTCCCAAAATTTAGGAAGACGACGCACCGTCGTCTGTAAAGAGGTCCTTTATCGCTCTCGCCACCCTTTCCATCTTGGCGGTGGCCCGAGATTTGAAAGCGTCGACCTCTTGCTCCTTCTCGAGAAGCTTGGCCTGAAGGTCAGCAACCTCCTTCCTCGATGCCTCAAGATCAGCTCGGAGTTGAGAACGCTCTCTACCCCACTAATCTTCCAACTGCTTCTTGGCGCTTGACAAGGCTGCGAGGCTGGATTTCGCGTCCGAGACCGCCCAATCCGACTTGCCCTTGGCGGCCATTATCTTCCCCAAATCTTCCTCCAGCTTCTTCACCTGAGCTCTGAGCTCAGAAGCCTCGTTCTCGGCATCCGCCACCCGGCGCTGCCCCTTGATCAGTTCGCGGGCCCTGCAGCGCAGACCTGCCCCGAAAATGGTCACCTGCAGATGGCGACAATCAGCAAAACCAGAAGGGGAAGCAAAATTCAGAATGCACATTGGCAACGAACCTGAAGGCCACTGCGAACGAAGCAGTTGGCCATCGTCTCAAGGTCGACCCCATTCAGGAAATCGACATCCCTTGGCAGAGTGATATTCTCCGCCAGACGAGCCCCCGTCCCAAAGTCCAGGAGGGCCGACTCAGCCGTCCACACGATGTACGGTGGCCGATAGGTCTCCCCGTGAATCTCCGCATGATGGCCAGACCCAATGCGGTTTGACTGCAGAAGGTGGCCGAACTCTGGAGGTATGGGGCCGACGGAAGGGACCGGAGGATCAATGTCCTCGTATGGCCACCCGTCGTGTGGCGTGCTGGAGGACGATGCGCCCCCAACTCGAGGATCAGAAGGAGCCGCCTTCAAAGCCCGCGCAGCTTGACTTGAGGAGCATCCAGCCTCCCCCAACTCCAACATGAGGTTCCCCGATTCCTCCGATTCCTCCCATTCCTCCCATTCCTCCTCTTCCTCCTCTGCCCTCTTCCTCTTACGACCTTCTTCATTGGCCCGCTCCATCGCTGAAGTAACCTCTCTGTATGCTCCTCCCGCCATTTTTGTTTCTGGAAGAAATAATAAGATGATGAGATTTCCTCGGAGCGCTAAAACCCTTGGCCTCACCTCCAATTTCTTTTATTACGCGAACGAATGGACAAGATGATCGACACGTGTCGGAATTTTGGCAAAAACAACGGTTGAGATAGGCGAAAGGTTTTGGCGGCCTTAATCCAAATTCGATGCTTCGAATGGCGTGCCCTATTAAAGGAAATTACCTATCAGTCGGCCTCGATCCGCGTTTATAATCGAGAACGAATCACGGGGGCCAATGTTGAACCCGTGTACGGCGCCGAAAAGGCATGGGGTTATTGCTCATCGCACAAAACGACTCAAACCCTATAATTGCTCTCCGCACACGCCCACTCAAAACTCACAATTGCACACAGCACACAACCATTTTTTTCCCATCCACGTTTACATGTGAAAGGGTAAATTTATTATTCGTATCACCGTTGCATAATTGTTAAGAAATTCCATGTCACAACTAGTCCTTACATAAAGTTTGGAAATGGTGCATGTCATCAGGCAGAGTGTATGTCATGGCATATACATCTACTGTAGTAAAGGCAGTAACAACTATACTTATGAACATGTGAAAGCGTGCACGTGCAACAGGCAAGGTGTACAACAATGGATCGACACATGCAACAGGCAGAGTGTAATGCAAGACTGAGGTGCATTCAATCATTGAGATACAAAAACAATCAATTCAAAGTGTCAAATAATACATCTTATGCATGTAGTCCTCATCTAAGGGTGTTAGTGTTACGATTTGATGTATGATGAGAGACTTGTACTTTTGCCCTTATTTTTTCGAGTGAGTTGTGAATATGAAGATGTTGGTGTATGTATAAGATGTATCAATGTATCATTAAAATGGAATATTGTGTTATTTTCTCAGTCTTTTTATCTGTGATGGAGTTTTACTTGTACTTCCCTGCAAGTGCGAACTACCTGCAGTGTTCTTTCTGCTCTCTTCTTTTATTTCTTTCTATGTAAAAACACTCGTCTTTTCGGGAATACATGATAAGGGTTCGTACTTATCGGATATCCCGGGGACCGGGTCGCATTGAATGAAGGCCAGTCGAACGAATTCTCCCGCCCATGGGGAGTGGTATTCGAAGTTCCGCCTCTGTGAGACTTTGACACGTGTCCCTTACTGACGGCTTGGATTCGAAGGGACCTTCAGTATAAAGCCTTTCTCCTTTTAAATTCTGCTTTACCCGTTGCTCGTTACCCTGATTTTCATCTTTTTTGCTCAGATGGTGGGTCGGGATTTCAGTGAAGACGTTCCTAACGTTCCTCACCATCCGCCCTTGGGCACGGCCGAACCTTCGCCCTTCGTGGCGAATCAGATTGATTCGCCCTCCGGTCTCGACCTCGGAGAGGGGGATGTGGCGGCCGTCGAGCAGGGTTCCCGTGTGTTAACCGGGAATGAGGAGAAGAAGAGACGCTCTCACTCGTGGTCTGAAGGTCCCGAGAGGAAGAAGAAAAGGAGTGAGAGTAGTCCAGCTGTCCTTCCGAGTGACCGCTCCTTCAGGGAGAAACTGGCAGACTCTCTGGTATGGCATATCTAGCATGTCGGACCCTTTTTTCTTCAACGACTGTTTTGTTGATGGTGATATTCATCCCTGTGGTCTTGCAGGTTTACCGGGTTGCTGTAGATGGTCTTGAGGCGGCCTTGGCGCAGGAGCGCCTGAGGGCTGAGGCGGCTGAGCAATCAGCCAAGGAGGCCCACCAGTTCAAACTGAGAGTTGCAGAGCTCACCTCGGAGGTGGGATGTTTAACGGAGGCTCTGGCTGTCGCCAAGAGTTCGGCCAAGTATGCTGAGGATGCACTGTCCCTCGCCTGGGAGGAGCATAGAAAGGCGAAAGGCGCTCTTTGGGCCGATATAGGCGACCTGCGGGAAGTGGCCCATGGTCGGATCGTAGCTGAGGTCCAGAGGGACTATGGGGATGTCCTGGCTCCGAAGATCGTGGAGTCTATCCGTGAGGGATTCCAGGAGTTCTCGACCATTTTTGCTGCTCAGATCGAGAGGTCCTTCCGGGATGGTTTGGCAGCGTTCGAGGCGCGGGGCCGAAGAATGCTTCCCCGACCTCCGGTTGTCCCTGGTGACCCTACTGGTTCGGGAGAAGACGAATCGCCTAGGGACGCCTCTTCTCGAGCTCCTGCATCATAGGTGGATCGAACCCTTTTTTGTTTCTCCTTTTTGTTCGTTGTACTTGGAGTTATTTTTTATCAATGGAAACAATTTCTAGAATGATTTCTTGACAATTGGCGTCACCTGCTGTAACAGATAAATTATAAGATATGAGATCGACAGCAGCATATAGATTTCTCGAATGATAGGCATCATCCTCATACTCTCATAATTAAAACTTTGGGTATTAAGTTTTAGTTTGTACCCGCAGACCTAGGAATTCAAAGCCACACTAGCTGCATTTTGAACTAAAATACCAGATAAATCATTTTTCATAGATACAGCTTTCAAGAGATTCAGTTTTCAGCACATTTAATGATGGGCTTCATTACATAAATGCTTTTCATACCACTGCCACTTTTTCTTTGGTGATGAGCTTGATGACTGAGCCCACAGGCATGGCCAAAAGGCTGAAGAGGAAATTGACAAACTCTTTGCCCGCTTCCGCGAACAACACTCTCTTCATCCCCTTGTCTATGAAAAGCTTCAACCTCGTTTGGGTGGCCATCTTCACTGCTGCAGCAAACCGGTGATGGTTTGTTTAAGCTATGGTCTCTGGTTATTTGGGAAGGGTTAGCTTGATATGGTCAGAGTAATATTTGAGCAAGGTTACTTCTTTCTCATGCCTTTCACAGCACTCGAAGTGTTGTGGTGGAATATAATTTGTGGGCATGGAAGCCATTTATAGACGAATTGGACTGCCCTTGGATGAGGATGAGCCTACAGTCGAGTGTAGAATTACTCCTTCCTCATGACTGATAACCATCACTCGAAGTGTAGAGGTTGAAGAGGGCTTGTGCGTTGGAAAGCCATTTTATAGACGAATTAGACTGCCCTTGGATGAGGATGAGTCTACAGAAGAGACCTCGTGAGTCTACAAAGCAGTGATCGTGAATGTACATAAGATTTTATTCATCGCGCACATCTTCCGAAATTATTTGCTCTCCGCGCAAAACGGCCATATTCTTGCCGGTTGTGCGCGTTGAGCTATTTTGTTTGCTAACGCGCACCACCACGGTCATACATTATTGGGAACAACACTGGCTCCTATCAATCTGCTGTAGATTCACAGGCATTCTTCTGTATAATCACAAGCAATTTACTGTAGGCTCACGGGGTCTCTTGTGTTGCCTCCCAGTAACTCTACTGTAGTCTCATCCTCATCCAATGGCATCCAAAGTCGTCTATAAATGGCTTCCCTTCCCACAAGCCCTCGTCAACCACTACACTTCTTGATGATATTATTCTATCTTATTGTATCTTATTCTAGTTATATGATATTTTCTCTACGACATTCTATTTTTTCCTTCATCACTGCTGCGTCCTCAACACTCAAAGATGGACAATATACTAGCGTCTAGTGACGTGATGCAGAAATTGAATACATCACATATATATTGATTCGAAGATGTTCTTTGCTCCTTCATATGTTCTGTTTGTCGTCATTGAAGCTATCACCTTCCATGCACACCCGTTTCTTCACTGCTTGTATATGCTCTTTGATACTTCGTTGCAGACATCACTGCTCGATGATAATAAATGTTCTATCTTATTCTAAGTCTACCCGTACAATATTTTTACTTAATTATGCTTTGTTATGTGTTCATCACTGATTCTTCTTCAACGCAGACAGGGGGACGGATGGCCAAGATACAAAGAAGCAAGTGACGCTGATGCAGCTGCTGGAGCAGCTCATAAATGGCAACAAACTTTAAATTTTTTTCATGGTGGGAATCCCTGTATCCCTAGTATAGTCTAGTGCTTTAATTGCTTAGTCGGGCAAAAACTGTGATGTTGCAAAATGTTTAGATGTAGTTTCTACTTTGTTGTGTTATGTACATTTGAATGCATAAATGTTGTAGCATGTTAGAATACAGATCTTAATACAATGTCATTAAATTTGGTGCATTTGCATCACATTACAAAATTGCGTGATGCTAACTTGAAGTACCCACAATTACTCAGCTCGCACCAACGGCAACAGCATTGAACGTTGTGCGAGCTGAGCACAACTGTCTACGATTACCAACATTTACTCATCGATCATAACCGTCAAAGTTATGAACCGTTGTGCGCGTGGGGCTTAACTGCTTACAATTACCCATATTACTCAGCGCGCACATCCGTAACATTATTGAACGTTGTGTGCGCTTATTAGGAAGCCTGTAAAATTACCAAGTTTTGCTCAGCGCGCACAACTGGTAAAAGTTATAAACGTTGTGCACGCGGAGCTAAACTGTATACAATTACCCACCATTACTCATCGTGGACAGCTACATGCCTCATTCTCTTAAATCTTCATTCTCTTCAGCTCTTCTGCTTCTGCTTCTTACTCCTTAATCCCATTAATTTTCTTGACATTTGTCAGGTTCTGCAGCAACAGAGAAATTATAAGATATGAGATCCGCAGCATCGGATATAGGTCTCGAATGATAGGCATCATCCTCATAGGCTTATAACCAAGACTTAGTGTTTTAATGTTCAATTTGGACCCCCAGCCCTATTAATTCAACTCCACGATGGCTGCATTTTGGACTAAAAATATAGGAGGCTGCCGTTTTCAGATGACCATTTTTAAAGAGAACCAGTTTACTTACAACCCATTTACACTGATATGTCCGTGACAGATGCATGTAGTATATTTCTTCCAAGCTGATATAAAATTGTTACCGTTAGGATATAAAAATGTCATCCTTCATATCACAGCCTTGTTAAGTCATCGGGCGAAGATTTTTCCTACAGAATTATGGAGCAATGATGTTACAATAATTTATACTAGTATATAAAATAGTAACCAGATGTGCTCATATATACCTTATTTCTACCAGCTGTGCTCATACGACAAGTTCTCATGTCATGACCCTTTTCTGCACAAACACTGCATGTCCTTGTTCTTGTTTGACTTTGTTCTTGTTTGACTTGTATTCCAGACGGAATCCTTGACGCCACTCGTGGTCGGCCTTTAGTTCTAGCTTTTGCAGGATCATGCATAATGACATCATTTACTCCCACTTCTTGTTTGATAGGTGCACTGGACCCCACCTGTGATCTTGGCTCTCCAGAAGCAGTTTGCGCTTTATTAGTCATATTATGCTGGTCCAAAAAACTGTTTGCCCACCCAAAGACGACATCAAACAGAAGGGGATCTCTTGTTATCGCCTCCACGACTTTATCGAATGATGAACGAAGTCTCCAGGCTTGAAGTGGAGTAATTTGAGTTAGACGCACTCCGTGTACTATGCTAGTCGACGAGGCCCCAAGACTCATGATGCTATGTCTTGCATTTAGAGTCCACCTGGGTAAAATATATCTCTCAGGGATGGCTTGCATATCATACTTTTGCTTCATCATATATAAAATTTGCGTGCATAGCAAACCTTCAGTCACCGCCCTTGCACACGTACACCTGAACATTCCCTTAGATATATTGCATTGAACATCAAGCACGTAGCTCTTTCCATCAATCCGCATAGTTACTATATACGTGCTCGTGTCCCCATCCGTGCTCACCCTTTCGTGCCGACAGTATAAAGTATTTTTGAAACGATTTTGAAAAATGGAAAATATGTTTCTAGTATATACCTTTGCGGCATGAACCTCTAACTCATGCATGCTGCTAAATTCTGGTTTGTTCCGCATACAAAAAGTATCTTCTCTCTCCTCTTTGTCTCGCTGAAATTTTACGGCTTTATCATATTGATCAATGAACTCGTATAATGGAGTCATACAGTTTACGTATCCATCAAAATACGCGTTCATGCTTTCACTCCTTTGGCTGGACGCCATGCCTACACACAAAACAAGAAATGAATACCATGTGCTGAGTTTATTTTGATCATATATTTTTACACCAATCTCTATCGTATTAACATTCATACCCGCAAAGAAAGTATATATCCAGTAGGTACGCCTTAATCCAATGCTGTGCTTTCTCATGCATCATATGCAACCACTTCCAGGCTTTCATTTCATTTTTTTGTTTTTCTGTCAATGGCTCCTGAAATTCCGTTTGGTACTTCTCCATTAAGATGCACCAACAATTCTCAGCTTCTTCAACATTTTGACTGTTCTTACACCAGTTTGCATAGTCTTCTTCAAATTCAGGGTTATAAGAAGACCGCAATGAACGTAGATGCTCATCTTCGTGCAGACTGATATGCCATATGCAATACCTGTGTTTTGTATTTGGAAAAACTCGTTTGATTGCATTGCATATTACTGGGTCTTGATCGGTGATGATAGCTCCTGGTGCTTTATCCCACATACATGTTAACCACTGTCCGAATAACCAAACAAAGGTTTCTTCCTTCTCATCAGCAAGAAGAGCACATCCAAATAAAATAGACTGTTTATGATGATTGACACCTGTAAAAGGTGCAAAAGGCAACATGAATCTATTTGTCTTATAAGTGATATCAAATACAACAACATCTCCAAACTGGCTGTATGATGTCCTCGCCCTTCCATCAGCCCAAAATATACTCCTGCATACATTCTCTTCATCATGCTCAATAGCATAATAGAACTGAGAGTCTGTAGCTTGCCTTTTAATAAATTGTTCTGTTACTCTAATGCATTCCTTCCCAATGTTGTTCTTTCTTTCTACTCTCACATGATCAATGCATTGTTGCGTAGTAATATTGACATTACTACTACTCATGGCATTTAGAATCCTTGCCATCTTTGCAGGTCCTACTCCACAGCCACGCATCTGATCAACTAAATTCCTACATGTTCCATCCATCTGCGATCTTTTATGTGATCGTAGCATCTGGATCTTCGCTGGGCTTTTTATCAACTCATGATTATGATCATCATTAAAGGAGTTTATCCGCCATACTCCTCTGGTGATTTTATGAACTGTCATTCGAGCCATACAGCCTTCTCTCTTGTTTTTCCTTCGATTAACGTCCCTCCCTATCTCCCTCTTATCTTTTAAGCTTTTATACCCTTCTTTGTTGCACGTATACTTCCTCCTCGTGGTATTGCCATCTTTTCCCTTTCCCGTAGATCCCTTTCGGGTTGCAAAACCTTTCATTGCTGCATATGTATTATAAAATTGATATGCATCTTCTTCTGTTTGAAATGTCATTCTAACATGTGGGCTGCCTTTTTCACTATCACTATGCCTATCCTCTTGATATACGCTGTTTGCACTGTCATTTTCAGCTTCAATCTCATTTGGCATCTCCTGATCATGCACATAGGGTTCACTCTCTTCGATTTTCATTTTCTACATTAGAAACAAGTAAAAATATCAGTAATATTGCCGCAGCATGACTACTATACATGTCTATCCAAGTATCAGTAGATCATCATCAGCATGTTAGTTGAAACCACACTACTATTACTAATCATGTTAAAACCTTGCGTATTATATCTATTCTTTTTCAATCTGATCTAATTGTTACCATCATATTTGATGACCGGATCAAATCCATCAAAAAATCAAACATATCAACCGTTTTACGCGGTGGGCACTATTATGTACGCCATTCGCTACATGTTGTTGTGCTATATGAGCTGCTTCGGCAAGTTTTGATGGACATCTCATATTGCTCAACGCGCACAACGGGTGCGATGTTTGAAAGGTTGTGCGCGGAGAGTAATTTCCATCGCAACACTTCGCTAGTTTGGAAATTACTCACCGCGCAAAACGGGACAAAAATTTAGCCCGTTGTGCGCGGAGAGGAATTTCCAGGCTAATCGTCCAAAGGTTGGAAATTACTCCCCGCGCAAAACCCTTCAAAAATTTATCCCGTTGTTTGCGTTGAGCAATATGAGATGTCCAACAAATTAGGGATGACGATCCTTACCTCGATGGAGGAGAGTAACAGGGGAATCAACGAGAGTGTGATGGCCTGGATTTGGGGGCGATCTTAGGCGTGGGCTGTTGAAATCGAAGACCTTGTGCAAAACTGGGGATCTACTCCAGCTTCTGCGTTTTGCGCGGGAGTGAGCAAAAGAATTGGTGGCGATTGCTCCAGCTTCTACGTTTTGCGCGGGAGTGAGCAAAAGAATTGGTGGCGATTGTATTTTAGTACAAAAGGGGTTAAAGGTAATTTAGTACAGAGGCGCGTTAAAAAGAGCTTAAAGGGCGTTTTGGTAATTGCACAAAAAGGCCAGATATTACCATGATCGCTGATCGGATCGGACGGTCAGGAGGGGTCGAGCGCAGGAATCCCATCTGAGCACGAGCTCAGGCGCATTTTACCCATATATATATATATATATATATATATATATATATATATATATATATATATATATATATATATATATATGAGAAAACGGGAAATAGGGTGTCACAGGAGAGAATCTCTCCTGGGTCGGTCAAAAAAACTCCAATCTCCACATGTTTTTTGGAAGATCCGATCCGTTCATCTCGATCTCCACCCTCTAAAACCTCTATCCACCAATTTTCAGCCCGATCCGAGGTGTTTTACCCGTTCATCCACCCTTTGCAAAAGTTATGTTCATGCGAAACCGTTAAATTTGGGTCGGGTGGATGAACGGGCAAAACACCTCGGATCGGGCTGAAAATTGGTGGGTAGGGGTTTTAGAGGGTGGAGATCGAGATGAACGGATCGGATCTTCCAAAAAAATGTGGAGATTGGAGTTTTTTTGACCGACCCAGGAGAGATTCTCTCCTGTGACACCCTATTTCCCGTTTCCTCTATATATATATATATATATATATATATATATATATATATATTGAGGGGGATGAGCAGCCGGTGTAGGAAATTTCCTACACCGGCCCTCCAAAAACCTCATTTTACAAGATTTTTTTAAAAAAAACTATTTGGGGTTGTTATACATGTTCTAAAACCCCAAAACCCCAAATATGGGTGAACCCTAGAGGGATTTGACCATTGATCCACTCGTTACAAAAAGTTCTATTGTTCCGAATCCGTTGAATTTGCAACAAGCTGATCGATGGTCAAGAAATATTGGATTCACTTGATTTTTGATATTTATATAATCCATATTATGTAGAAAATGATGAATGGTGTTGATCTTCAAAAAATGATGGAAAATGATGTTTTTGGAGGGCCTGTGTAGGAAATTTCCTACACAGGCTGCTCATTTCTCTTTTTCTAATATATTTTTTTTTGAAAGATAAGTGTGAGGAATTTATTGATGTATGTACACAATACAGAAGTCTTTGAATGAATGGGCAAACTCAGTAGAGGGAGGATATGGCACAGGCGCCGTCACTCCCAACTATGAGAATCTCCCAACATTCTCAGACCCAAATAATACAAAATAATACAAAATTGTCTAATTCAGCCGAAATCTTTGAATCCCCAATTTCCAAAAACCTCGCGTTCTTCTTCCGTAGTTGGCTCCTGGCTGTACAGAGCTACACGGGTGTCAGCTGCAATCTCCTCAAATAGGATAGTCTTGCATCTCTTTTCATTATCAAAAAATCTTCTATTCCTTTCCCTCCAGATATGCCAAACCATGGATGATAGGCAAGTTTTTGCCAATAAACTCAGACATCCCTTGTCACCAAAATTAGATAGTATAGACTTCCCAATCTCTGAGAGCGTAGGGTGTGTCAGATGATGGACTTTAAGTTTCAGTAGTGCTCTGCACAAAATATATCTAGAATAGCTGCAGTCAAAAAATAAATGAGCAACAGTCTCATCCAAATTTTCACCACACAGTAAACAATTGGAAGAAGCATTAGGATTCCATCGACAGTAATTGTCCTTGGTTAGTAATTTACCCTTCAGAGCTATTAAGAGCGTGAGCGTCATTTTTGGTACATGATGTGGATACCATACTAGCTTCTGTAAAGGGAATGGCTCGGCTCTTCTGCGGATAGCTTCCCAGGCTTGTTTGAAGCTATAGTTCTCGCTGGGGATCCAGGCCCAGCTGTCTTCTCCAGGCCGCAGGACAACATTAAGTAGCAGATGCCAGACCTGATCTAGTGTAGGATCCGCACTCCACCCCTGGCCACTCCAATACTCAGCAACTGTGAGATTATCAGCACCCGCCGGGACTGTGAACTGATCACATAACGGCCCAATGGCAAGCCAATGATCCCGCCAAAACAGCGTGCTCCTACCGTCTCGCACCACACGCCTGATCAACTTCAAAGATACCCGCCGGCTACTGAGGAGCCTTCTCCAAGTACCAGACTGGCCGGAGATTCAAGTTGCCGCGTAGAAGCCTCCTGTCACTCCATATTTCTGCTGCAAGTGAGTTGCCCATATGCTCTCCGCGTAGATATCCATATTCGGATATCTCCCTTTTTCTAATATATATATATATATATATATATATATATATATATATCTCTCTCTCTCTCTCTCTCTCTCTCTCTCTCTCTCTCTCTCTCTCTCTCTCTCTCTCTCTCTCTCTCTCTCTCTCTCTCTCTATTATAAAACAGGGAATTTATCATGGGTTATTGGATAAGAGTTTTTGGACAAGAGATATTGGACAAGAGAAATTGGATTAGAGGGATAAGAGAAAATTGCTCACCGCACACAACCACCCAAAATTCAGAAATTGGACAAGAGAAATTGGATGAGATTTTGAACCCTCTCCCACAGGTATCCCCACTCATAGAAAAAGACAAAAAAATAAAAGTCTCCAAGCCCACATGGAGATCCCCACTCATTAAAACAAAATTTGCCCTTGCCCCCCAACATCTCTGTTGTTTGCACTTTTTCTCATGGATTTTTGCACTTCGGTCCTTTTGTCCCTTAAATTAACCCCCATCTTTCCACTTAATTACATTTTTTACATTTGGTACAGCCTCCACTTTCCATTAAATTGCACAAAAAAGCCCCTTATTATTCTTCCCCCAAAAATTGCTCATCGCACACAACCACTCAAAACTCAGAATTGCTCATTGCACACAACCACTTAAAACTCAGAATTGCTCACCGCACACTGTAATGCCCTACTAGCTACTGCACAAGTACTAGAGGGGGGTGAATAGTACTTTAAAATAATAAGGAGTATAATTCCAAATTAAATTGCAAACAACTACCAAATCAATTTGCGGAAGCTTAAATTGAATGACAACACAAAATTAACAATGCAAACAAATGATGTTAATGGGTTCGGATCCACCCAAGTCTCCCCGACTTGTTCCCGGTGATCCTACGTCCCAACCACCCGGATCCCCTCCGGATACTTGAGTTAGAAACCCTAACTCAAGATTTCCACTATGAATATCTTGTGAAAAACCTTCACAAGATCAAATCATACAACAACGGCAATAGTGAATCCCACAACCCGGGATCACAACCTTCTCTCACAACCGAGAGAATCAACAAGCAATATAAATGAGTTATATTGAAATAAGCAAACTTACCACAAAATCCTATACCTTGAGTTTTTCTTACCCAATAGGTGAAATGATGGATTTGAGGAAGATGAAGTCACCAAGACCTAGCACCAAGGAAATGACCAGCAATCGGTGCCTAGGAATGATTTGGAGACTTGGATCAAGCAATAGCTTGAAGGGCTCACCAAGAACAAGCTTCTCTCTAGATGGATTCTAGATCTAGAAATGAGAGAGAATGGGTTTCTTGTGAGGAAGAGAGCTTTTGATATGAGTGAGAATGGCTATCTCTTTAGAACTCAATGAATCTCTTAATGGCAGCTCTAACCTATATAGAAATGACCTAGGTTCGTATTTATAGGGTCCCATAAAAACAACTTAGGTCATTCTCCAACGGATAGAAATCTGGGAGAATTAGTCGGTCAAAGAACAACCACTGACCGACTAGTTCATCAACTAGTCGGTCAGTCAAACAACGTGGACCGACTAAGTGAGGATCTGAGAAGAGATAGAAATTCAGACCTAGAAATCTAGTCGGTCCAAGAAGACTTTCTGACCGACTAGTTTCACAACTAGTCGGTCAGTCAGTGAACGTAGACCGACTAAGAGCAAAAAGAATTAGTCTGAGTACAAAGTGACTTAGTCGGTCCAAGAACAAAAGTTGACCGACTAAATTGTCAACTAGTCGGTCACCAAACGTTCTTAGACCGACTAACGATAAACAGTAGCTTAGGAGAAATTTAGCATGAACAGTAAGTCACAACTAGTTGGTCAAAGAAGCATCACTGACCGACTAGTTCACAAACTAGTCGGTCGGTGAGTCAACGTAGACCGACTAACTGTAAACAGTAAAGTCCAAGAAATTAAGGAATCAAACTAGTCGGTCCAAGAACAGTTGCCGACCGACTAGATCACCATCTAGTCGGTCAGTACTTGTTCTTGTACCAACTAACATGCACATACAAGTCCGAATCAAAGCGCGACGCTTCGAGGAAGTTAGAATGAACTTGTACTAAGATCCTAGAGCTACGATATGAGCGTTATGAAGTTAGAATAGTAAGATATACTCAAGGCTTAACATTCTATATATCGAAGCTAAAAAGACTATAAATAAAACCTTAATAAACGGTCTTCGAGAGCTTCGATTGAATCTTCATAACTTCCAAAACGGCGCAAGAGCTTCAACGAAGCTTTGGGCATGAATACGAGCTTTGGGAAGTGTTGAGATGTCGCTTCGAATGTTCTCGTGAATTTGGCGACGATCTCCAATACTGCGCTCACAAATTGTTAGTTCATGGATTATTTATGTTTGCTCATCATCAAAACCAAATCCGGGGAGTCCAATATTCAACATTCTCCCCCTTTTTGGTGATGACAAACCAACATAAATAATAATCAAAAATAATGATTCAAATGTAAAATACTTACTCCCCATGCATTGATGACACGTTAATTCCAAAATGAATATATATGAATTGCATCAATCAGATGAGTAAGATAAATAAAGAGAATCAATTTTCGAAATATCGGATTTTGAAAATCCTTATATGTATCTTAACTCCCCCTGAATCTAACATATCAAACTAGATTCTTGGAAATTGAGTTAAATTTTCATTTGCGCTATTTATTATCATTATCTCTCCCCCTTTGGCATTATCCCAAAAATGGGGGGCATACAACGACAACAACTAGGAAATGGAAAATCCAACATCGGGAGTCGTAGAAAATGACGATGGAACTAATTGACACCAAGGAAAAGCGATAAAATCAAATCAAGGTGTGCCAAAATTGTCCATTATCAAAAACCGATAATCAAAATCATCAAAGATACCAAATAATTATTAATTTCTTGAATAATGAAACATACTCTTCAATATTCAATATTCTTGGTTAAATTTGTGCATGGAAAACAATTCTATACAATTCTAGAATTTAAATCTATTTAACCAAGTTTTCATGCGTCGAACGACGTATTCACACATTATATGCATTGAACGAATATTAAATGTGCACGACGAATTAAGACAAAGAGAACGACGATGTATATATATATATGATAACATCATGAGTACATCCAAAGAGATATCCCAACGAGTACATCAAAATACAAACGACCATGGATATAAACATCAAAAGATACATCATCATCGTCAACATCAAAATACAACAAAATAACCATCAGCAACATCATCCAAAGTGTATCAAAACAACCAACACCAAAACCCTGAAAGCTCAAAAATACATCAAAACAACTCTCAAACCCCATCCAAACCCAAATTACTCTCACTAAAAAATATATCATCCGAAGTGTAGTGGAGAGTCCTCGAAACTGACAATCACGAGGAAGTGGCTGGATCTGCAGTCTCCGTGGGTCCAGTCGACGGAGTGGACTCAGGCTCTGCAGGGAGTAGAGGTGTCTCAACAGACGGGATCGTCGGGGTAGGTGTGGAAGCAACAGCAACAGGCTCAACATCAGCAGGCACGTCAGGAGTGTCAGCAGGCTCATAAGTCTGAACTACTGCAGCAGAAGTCTCTGGAGCACCTGTAGAGGTGCCAACACCAGGAGCAGAAGAGGTAGCAGCAGCAGCAGTGGCCTCATCGCCACGGGCTAAAGAAGTGACAAGCTCGTCAAGCTCCTCATCGTCCATCTCCTCGTCCTCAGACACGGACGGAGGAAGATCAATGCCCATCTGACGAGCCATACGGCAAACTACCTCCTCGGTACGAGCCAAGCGAGACTCGTGCCGACGAAGTATCCGTACGACATCATCCAAAGTAGCAGGACGAGAGGGGGCACCAGCAGCAGAGGGAGTCGCCTGAGAAGCAGATGTGGTAGACCTCTGTACGTGACGAAGCGCCGCTAGAGATTTCTTCACGGCCGTCGCGTTCAGAGGAGTACCCAAGGGACGCTCATCGTCAGGAGGGAGAGGGACTCGGAAATGACGAAACACAAGGGTCAACAGACAAGGATATGGAATATGCGCAGACTTATTGGTCTTGCGTATACACTCGAAAGAGTCCATCTTATCGAGTATCACGCGAGCCCAATTAATCTCGCACCCCAAGAAAAGAGCGTAGATCAATTTCAAGAACGGCTGGGATGGAAGTGAAGATGATCCATATTTAGGAAGAAGGCATGACTTCAAGATCAGGTTAAGGACCCACGCATTCGGCTTGAAAGATTTCGATGGAACACCAATGAATGCGGAGGGGATAACCTGGAAGATATCTGCAAGAACTGACTGATCCAAGGAGGAAATATCATCGACCGAAATGTCCGAAGGAAGGAGACCACACGACGAGCAACCAAGAATCTCCCCCAAGATTTCTGCCGTGAGAACTATAGGAGTTCCCAAGACAGTAGTCTCAATGGAGTGGCTGGCATCGTACTGGCCTCGAACACGATTGGCATAGAACAATTTCACTAGGCGAGGATAAGGTTTGGGATTGGCCTTGGGGTCGTATCGGAGATAATCAAGAAGACCACTATAGGACAGAAGATCAGCAAGGCCGAGAAAATCAGAAAACTGAACGTAATGCTCTAACAACAGTGGACAGTGCTCTATACGGTTGTACGCTGCGAGACACTGAGGGTCATCGCGGCACAACGATATGTCTACACCGCCGACTGGCATAGGAGCTTTACCCTTAGCCTTACGGGTCTTCGGAGGAGGAGTAGGTTCCCTAGTAGGCTCATCCTCAGGGATAAATTCAGAGTCGGAATCGGGAGGAGTAGCTGGAGTTTGAAGAATAGGCTTCTTGGTCTTTGATTTTCGGGGTTTAGCTGTGGCCGTCCTCGGCTTCTTAGGAGGAGGCGAAGATGGAGAGGCTTGGGTTGACTTGGCACGACGCTTAGGCTTAGGTGGATTCCTAGCGGTAGGTTGTTCTACGGTCATGGGGGATGCCCCAGAGGGAGTGATTGGAATCCTCGTCTTTGCCATGGTCGTGGCGCGACGAGTACAACCAAACGACGGGAAGATCAAACACCCTAGCACTCAGCCCTAAGAAACTAGAATCCGAAAAGCACAAGCCCTAGGTTAAAAATGAAACCCTAGGAGCTAGAACTTGAAATCAAGGAGAGCAAACCCTAGAATAGGAAATCGACACCTAGGAGAGGGGGTTTTACCTAGGAGGAGGAGTCGACGGCGGCGGACGGCGGCGATCGACGGAGAGATGGCCGGAAGTCGAAGGGTTTCGAGTGGGGGTTTGGGAGATATCGGGCTGGAGCTGGAGAGAATACCGACTAAAAGCATTTTTAGTCGGATGAAATCGATATAAGTCGGTCGAGATCTGGAAAAGACACATTTGCCCTAACCCACTTAGTCGGTCACAGTTCAAGCACTGACCGACTAGATTACGATCTAGTCGGTCGGTCAATGAGCTTGAACCGACTAAGTCGAAACAGAGGCAAACAGCAAATTTTAGGGCAAGATTTAGTCGGTCGCAGTATATTCACTGACCGACTAGTTTTCAATCTAGTCGGTCGGTAGGTGTACTATGACCGACTAACGAAAGAAAATGATAGGAGATGGATGAAAGCTTGATCTAGTCGGTCTGAGTTCACTTGCTGACCGACTAGATGAGCATCTAGTCGGTTGACAAATGAACTTAGACCGACTAGAAGAGTTCAAAATTTGATAATTGATTTCTCTTCACAAACCACTTGGATGAAACAACTTAAAACTCTCATTAGTCATCTAAATTACCCCATAAAACGTCGAAATCTTAAATACGACATTGAAATACGAATTCGATCATAAATTCAAACATATCACATAAAATTCCTAAAAATTCAATAAATCTAGCATGAATGAAATATCGCAAAATATAATAGCATGCAAGATAATTGAATGAAATATGAATCCTATATCTCGGATTCACCCATAATTCCCAATTCTCGACGCAACCGCACAAAGGAGTCCTCCTTTAGGGGTTTCGTGAAAATATCGGCAATTTGCTTTTGGGTTTCAACGTACACTAAAATGATGTCCTTTTTAGCAACATGATCATCTAAGAAATGGTGTCGGACATCTATGTGTTTTGATCGGGAATGGTGCACCGGATTCTTTGAAAGACAGATAGCACTTTGGTTATCCACCATGATAGGGCTAGTATCACAGTGAACACCAAAATCCTTCAAAGTGTGTATCATCCAAAGAACCTGGGCACAAGCGGCACCGGCGGCAATATATTCCGCCTCAGTGGTTGAAAGTGATACGGAATTTTGCTTCTTGGAAAACCAAGAGACAAGAGAATTTCCTAGAAAATGGCAAGTGACACTAGTACTTTTCCTGTCGGATTTGCATCCCGCATAATCGACATCACTGTATGAGACTAACTCATACGTGCTAGATTTCGGATAAAGTAATCCAAAATCTAAAGTGTAACTTAGATAACGGAAAATACGCTTTACCGCTACTAAGTGAGACTCCTTAGGTTGAGAATGATAACGAGCACATATGCATACGGCAAACATAATATCGGGCCTACTTGCGGTAAGATAAAGTAAGCTACCTATCATACCTCGATATAGACGAATGTCTACATCCTTACCGCCCGTATCCTTGTCAAGATGCGTAGTCGTGCTCATTGGAGTCTTTTTCCCGGAAGCACTTTCCATTCCAAATCGCTTAAGCAACTCCACCGTATATTTCGTTTGGTGGATGAAGATTGCATCGTTCATTTGGCGAATTTGGAGACCTAAGAAATATTTGAGCTCGCCCATGTGGCTCATCTCAAATTGGTCCTTCATAACATTAGAAAACTCTTCGCAAAGAGTGAAGTTAGTAGCACCGAAAATGATATCATCAACATAAATTTGAACTAATAAAATATCATTATTCGCATGCTTAACAAAAAGTGTAGAATCGGCTTCGCCCATTTTAAAATTCAAATCCAAAAGAAAATTCTTTAGGCGATCATACCAAGCTCGAGGAGCTTGTCTCAAACCATAAAGAGCTTTCTTTAGTTTAAAAACATGATTTGGAAATTTTTCATTTATGAAGCCCGGAGGTTGAGAAACGTAAACTTCCTCAACGACATCTCCGTTTAAAAATGCACTTTTAACATCCATTTGAAATAACTTAAAATTTTTATGGCATGCATAAGACAATAAGAGTCTAATCGATTCTAATCTAGCTACCGGAGCGAAGGATTCTTCGAAATCAATACCTTCCTCTTGGCGATATCCTTGAGCAACTAACCGAGCTTTGTTCCGGATGACGACTTGATTTTCGTCGGATTTGTTCTTGAAGATCCACTTTGTCCCTATGACGGTGTGGTTCTTCGATGGCAAAGGAACAAGCTCTCATACCTCATTCCTCTCGAATTGAATGAGTTCCTCCTCCATGGCAAGGATCCAAGCACTATCTTCGCACGCTTCAACTATATTCTTTGGCTCTATTGATGAGACAAAGGCAATATTGGCGAAGTGGTGGACTTGAGATCTCGTCTTGACACTATCATGAATATTGCCAATGACTTGCTCATGGGGATGGTCGCGAACGGTATGAAGCCGCTTGGGAATACCTTGATCACTAGGCACATTCTCAACAACTTCATTAGTCGGGTTAGTCTCAATAGAATCAATTGAATCAATAGACTTAGAATTTTCAAACGAATCACATAAAACATCCATAGAATCATTATCATTTGAAATTCTAGAAGTAGTAAAATTCTCATTAAAAGAGACATGAAGTGATTCCTCGATCGTAGAGGATCTTTTGTTGTATATCCGGTAGGCTTTGCTACGTGAGGAATACCCAACAAATATCCCCTCATCCGATCTCGGATCAAACTTGTCCAAATTATCATATGTGTTTTTAATAAAACATTTTGCGCCGAAAACACGAAAATGTTTAACTTGAGGCAATCTACCAAACAACAATTCATAGCAAGTTTGTTTGGTGCCGGGCCTCAAAAGTATTCTATTAAACACATAGCAAGCGGTGTGTACCGCTTCCGCCCAAAATTGATAACCAAGTTGACTATCTTCGAGCATAGTGCGAGCACACTCCACAAGCGTTCTATTCTTCCTCTCAACAACACCATTTTGAGGAGGTGCGCGAGGGAAAGAAAACGTGTGAGTAATTCCAAGATCATCACAAAAATTTGAGAAAGACTCATTCTCAAATTCACCCCCATGATCACTACGAATAGTGACAATGGTGGTTCCGATGAGATTTTGTACTTTCTTTGCAAATATTGTGAAGTTTTCTTCATTTTTATTACTTAAGAAAAATACCCATGTAAATCTTGAATAATCATCAACGATGACTAGTCCATATCTTGCATTTCCTAAGGAAGCAACTCTAGTTGGCCCAAATAAATCTAGATGTAATAGCTCTAGTGGCCGTTTCGTAGAAATGCTTTTCTTAGGTTTAAATGAAGATTTAGGACGCTTGCCACGTTGACAAGAATCACAAAAACTTTTCTTTTCAAAAATGAGCTTCGGAAAACCTTTAATGGAATTTAATTTTGAAAGCTTATAAAGTGTTCCAAAGTTCACATGTCCAAAGCGTCGATGCCATAAGTGTTGTTCACTTGTGTTGGCAACGAGACATTGTTCATATGACTTAGGAAGATCCAAAATATAAATATCTTTATGGCGTGTGTCGGAAAATAATAATTTATTATTATCATTTGAAATATGACACAATCCTTTCGCAAAGCTAACTTTGTAACCTTTGTCACAAAGTTGGCTTATTGAAATAAGATTATGATTTAAACCATCAACTAGATAAACATCACTAATTAAGGGTTTAGAAGGGTTACCCACTTTACCAACACCTATGATGGTTCCGCTCTCGTTGCCTCCAAATACGACGCGGTTTCCATTCGCAATGGGAACCACTCCGGAGAGCAATCGAGCGTCACCCGTCATGTGTTTTGAACACCCGCTATCGAGTATCCAATTCCCTTTGGAGCTAAATTTATATTTGTTGTTCCTTTTCTTTTCTTTTTCCTTGAGTACCTAAAGATAGAAACTTTCATATCATGGTACCCAAGGTCATTGGGTCCTCAAAGGTTAGACCTTTGGAAGCCAAGTCCAATTGGACTTTGACTTCCCCACATAATTCCTACTATGCACAACATTTGAAAAATAAGCATTCATATACATTTGTTTTTCGTCCATGCTTGTGTCCTTTGGGCTCCAAATAGTGAAAATTTTGGGAGCCATCATCCTATTGGGTGCATGCATGCGACGTTGATTTCTACGTGATGCATGACGTGGATAGGCATACGGAACATGATGGAATGGTGCACGACGAGAATTATTCACATGATGAGGTGGGTGTACATATGCTTGTGTGGGAACACGTGCGTGAGGGTGTCTCACATGGTGTGCACGTGCCCGAGAATGTGTTGCATAAAAATCATCATATGTGTGAGATGGTGGAGTAGGACATGTGTTCCTACGTGGCATGGTATTGGTGTACATATAAGCATGCCCCTTCTTTGGAGGTCCACCCAAAGTGGGTTTCTTTCCAAAAGAGGGTGTGGACGAGGTGGAAGCACCATTGGTAGATAAACTACCAATAGAGTGTTTGCTACCACTCGTAGAGTCACCGGAAGTTGGCCTAACAAAAGTAGTGGCCGCTTTGGATGGACATCCCATCGTATACCCCAAACCAATGTGGTGATTGGCCGGAAGTAAGTCACTTAGGATTTTATCCAAATGGTCCTTACCCTTATTGAATTTATTGATTCGACCTAATGTGTTCTCATATTTCTCTTTGAGAGAACGCATAGAAGTATCTAGTGTGGATACTTGCGATGTGAGCACATACACACGAGATTTAAGATTCTCGTTCTCAATACTCAAAGTCGAGTTTTGAGAAGTTAAATCCGCTATCCTATGTTCTTCCGGATCATCAATGCTAACATGTTCAAGTTTAGATTTGAGATTAGCAATCTCATTTCTTAACTCTTCAACAACGGTGTCGTTGTTGGTGACGATAGTCTTAGGCGAAGTTTGAATGCTAGCTAGGTCATCTTTTACTTTAGTATATCTATTTACTAACTTAGTGTACTTAGACCATAAATGAGAGTTAGCATCCCTAAGGTCATCCATAGTTACCTCATCGCCTTCGTCGTCGCTATCATCGGAGGAGGAAGATCCTTGATCATGCTCCTCTCTTGCCATGAAGCACATGTGCGCTTGCTCCACTTTCTCATCATCCGACTCTCTGCTTGAGGAATCCTCGGAGTCGGTGAATGTTGTTCCGACAAGTCCCTTTTTGTACCCCTTTTTGTACTTCTTTGACTTGTCGAACTTCGGCGCCTTCCACTTCTCCTTTTGCTTGTTTTGAGGACAATCCGCTTTGATGTGTCCTGGCTTATTGCATTTAAAGCACAAAGGGGGAGAGGCGTTAGTAGAAGTAAACTTAGATTTTTGTTTGAAGTTACCCTTTCGGAAAAAGCGATTGAACTTCTTTGCCATGAGAGCTACGGATTCCATGTCCATTTCTTCTTCCGAGTCCTCATCATCGGTAGAGGTGGATGAGGCCGCCTTGAATGCAATCGCCTTTTTCTTAGGCGCATCTAGGTTCAAATAGGACTTCATCTTTTCTTGTAACTTCACATTGCTATCTTTGCGTACCTCGTATGACATCAAAGTACCCATTAGTTGAACTACGGTATATTTGTTCATGTCATTACCTTCCTCGATGGCGAAGGTACGTTTTTCCCAAGAAGAGGGAAGTCCTTCAATAAGCTTTGAGCACTTCTCCTTTTGAGTGTAGGACTTGCCGAGGGCCTCTAACTCGTTTATTATGTCAACGAAGCGAGCGTAATATTCTTTCATCTTCTCGCCCTGTTGCATATGAAACATTTCGTAATCTTTGTTTACGACTACGAGTTTAGAGTCTCTTACCCTACTCGTCCCTTCATGAAGAATGAGGAGGGAGTTCCAAATTTGATATGCACACTTACATGTGCATATCTTATTGAAGTCCTCGGGCTCCAATGCGCATTGCAAGGCGTTCATTGCCTTGGCATTGCTTACCTCCGTGGCGACCTCCGCGGTAGTCCATTTCTCAAAGTCTTCTTCTTTGGGCTCAATGTATTCCTTCATCGTAGTCCTCCATAAGGATGCACTCCGGAGGAAGGTTTCCATCCGGCATTTCCAATACCCATAGTTGGTACCGTTGAAGAATGGAGGCCTTGTAGAGGAATGTCCTTCCATCACCGATGACGCTCCTTCACGGTTCCTGAAGGTGTCATAGTTGGAAGGTGGAGGCACGGTCTTGTTGTCGTTGGCAGACATAGCTAAGTATCTGGCTCTGATACCAAATGTAATGCCCTACTAGCTACTGCACAAGTACTAGAGGGGGGTGAATAGTACTTTAAAATAATAAGGAGTATAATTCCAAATTAAATTGCAAACAACTACCAAATCAATTTGCGGAAGCTTAAATTGAATGACAACACAAAATTAACAATGCAAACAAATGATGTTAATGGGTTCGGATCCACCCAAGTCTCCCCGACTTGTTCCCGGTGATCCTACGTCCCAACCACCCGGATCCCCTCCGGATACTTGAGTTAGAAACCCTAACTCAAGATTTCCACTATGAATATCTTGTGAAAAACCTTCACAAGATCAAATCATACAACAACGGCAATAGTGAATCCCACAACCCAGGATCACAACCTTCTCTCACAACCGAGAGAATCAACAAGCAATATAAATGAGTTATATTGAAATAAGCAAACTTACCACAAAATCCTATACCTTAAGTTTTTCTTACCCAATAGGTGAAATGATGGATTTGAGGAAGATGAAGTCACCAAGACCTAGCACCAAGGAAATGACCAGCAATCGGTGCCTAGGAATGATTTGGAGACTTGGATCAAGCAATAGCTTGAAGGGCTCACCAAGAACAAGCTTCTCTCTAGATGGATTCTAGATCTAGAAATGAGAGAGAATGGGTTTCTTGTGAGGAAGAGAGCTTTTGATATGAGTGAGAATGGCTATCTCTTTAGAACTCAATGAATCTCTTAATGGCAGCTCTAACCTAGATAGAAATGACCTAGGTTCGTATTTATAGGGTCCCATAAAAACAACTTAGGTCATTCTCCAACGGATAGAAATCTGGGAGAATTAGTCGGTCAAAGAACAACCACTGACCGACTAGTTCATCAACTAGTCGGTCAGTCAAACAACGTGGACCGACTAAGTGAGGATCTGAGAAGAGATAGAAATTCAGACCTAGAAATCTAGTCGGTCCAAGAAGACTTTCTGACCGACTAGTTTCACAACTAGTCGGTCAGTCAGTGAACGTAGACCGACTAAGAGCAAAAAGAATTAGTCTGAGTACAAAGTGACTTAGTCGGTCCAAGAACAAAAGTTGACCGACTAAATTGTCAACTAGTCGGTCACCAAACGTTCTTAGACTGACTAACGATAAACAGTAGCTTAGGAGAAATTTAGCATGAACAGTAAGTCACAACTAGTCGGTCAAAGAAGCATCACTGACCGACTAGTTCACAAACTAGTCGGTCGGTGAGTCAACGTAGACCGACTAACTGTAAACAGTAAAGTCCAAGAAATTAAGGAATCAAACTAGTCGGTCCAAGAACAGTTGCCGACCGACTAGATCACCATCTAGTCGGTTAGTACTTGTTCTTGTACCAACTAACATGCACATACAAGTCCGAATCGAAGCGCGACGCTTCGAGGAAGTTAGAATGAACTTGTACTAAGATCCTAGAGCTACGAAATGAGCGTTATGAAGTTAGAATGGTAAGATATACTCAAGGCTTAACATTCTATATATCGAAGCTAAAAAGACTATAAATAAAACCTTAATAAACGGTCTTCGAGAGCTTCGATTGAATCTTCATAACTTCCAAAACGGCGCAAGAGCTTCAACGAAGCTTTGGGCATGAATATGAGCTTTGGGAAGTGTTGAGATGTCGCTTCGAATGTTCTCGTGAATTTGGCGACGATCTCCAATACTGCGCTCACAAATTGTTAGTTCATGGATTATTTATGTTTGCTCATCATCAAAACCAAATCCGGGGAGTCCAATATTCAACACACACAACCACTCAAAACTCAGAGTTGCTCACCGCATAGAATTGCTCACCGCACACAACCACTCAGAACTCAGAATTGGTCACTGCACATAACCACTTAAAACTCAGAATTACTCACCGCATATAACCACTCAAAACTCAGAATTGCTCACCGCACACAACCACTCATAACTCAAAATTGCTCAGTGCACACAACTACTTAAAACTCAAATTTTGGGGATTTAAGATTTTAACTGGGGAATATTTTAAATGAACAGTGCCTTTTGGGCACAGGTAATGATTAGTGTGTGTGTGTGTGTGTGTGTGTGTGTGTGTGTGTGTGTGTGTGTGTGTGTGTGTGTGTGTGTGTGTGTGTGTGTGTGTGTAAATATTTTCAAGTTAATGAAAGATATCACCTTTGAGGTGGTTCGCCTCATTTTCCTTTGTGCTTGTTTGTGCTTGTTTGTGCTTGTATGCGCTTGTATGTTCTTGTATGCCCCCAACTTTCTGCTTGGAAGAGCCTATGAGCGAGGAGAAGCGGAATGTTGTAGAGTCAGTCTTTGTGAAGTCGCGTTGGCATGGTTTCTTAGTGGGTTGCTGCTGGAGAGTTTGGGGAGCCCGCTTTGGCCTTTCGTAGAATAGGGGCACTATAAAGGCAATCCGTAAATCCTAGCAACATATCGGGGGCACAGCTTTGGAGGCCTGCCCCGGACTTCATTCAGGTGGGATATGCTTCGGAGGCGATCCCCAGACCCTTAGGGCTCTATGGCGACCTATCGGGGGCACAGCTTCAGAGGCCTGCCCTGGACTTCCTTCAGGTGGGGGACGCTTCGGAGGCGATCCCCAGACCCTTAGGGCTCTATGGCGACCTATCGGGGGCATAGCTTCGGAGGCATGTCGCAGACTTCCTTCAGGTTGGGGACGCTTCGTAGGCGATCCCCAGACCCTTAGGGATCTATGTCGACCTATCGAGGGCACGGCTTCGGAGGCCTGCCCTAGACTTCCTTCGGATGGGGGATGCTTCGGAGGCAATCCCCAGACCCATGGGGCTCTATGGCGACCTATCAATAGCATAGCTCGGCAGCCTGCCATGGACTTCCTTGCGAGGGCGGGTATAGATGGGCTGTAGCTGACCCCGCATTATTGCTCTGGTTTGGGTGGCGAGCTACCCCGGAGGTCTTTGAGAGGGCGGATATTGGGCCGTCGCCGACCCCGCGACCTCTGTAATCAGGCGGGTATCGGGCTATCGCCTACCCCACATTTTGGCTCTGGTTCGGGTGGCGGGCTGCAATTTTAGTTTGCATAATACGTATGTGCAAATGAAAATACAAGAGTTTACTTGTAGCAAGGTAGCCCGTCCCGGATGATTAAGACGGCCTTTATGGAGGCGTGTTCTATCTTGGAGTGGATCTGAAACTTTCATTCAAACAACACATTGTTTGTACATACATAAAATATTTTATTGATAGTAATTAATGATTCGGGTTCAATATTACATATTTAACCCCCCCATTTAGCCATATTTTGTGCTCATGTGATGCTACATTGTTCTCTAATTCATACGTATTTTCTACACATTTATTTATTAGAGAAAACACACTATTTGAGCACAAAACAGCATTTAATGACGTATTTCTGCACTTTTTATATTTTTTCTAGCTTGGTCTCGATCTCACGACTCCATCGACTATTTATTTGTATTTTTCTGAGATCTGTGCTAATTACTGTGTATTTTTGAATGCAGAATACTATTTAAATGAAGAAATACGTTGGAAATACGAAAATACGGGCTCCAGCCTATCACATGCCGACACGTGGCACAATCCTAGGCGATTACCGCCCGATCGAACGGCCCGTATTTCTCCCGCCCGAATTCGAACGAAGGGTTTGAAGCGGGCGACGTGGCCAAGCGACGACCACTCGATCCTAATCCGACGGCTACGATCAGCAGGCGGCTGGGATTATTGTGGACCGTTGGATTTCGATCCAACGGACGATGTTGACCCCGCGCTGAGCAGCGAACGAAGCGAAGACCGGTTGAATCCCAACCATTCGATGGCGATCCGACGGCCACGAATGGATCCGCAAGCTGAAAGCGCAAGCGGCGACGTGGCGAATTCTCAGGCGTCGATCTCGAATCCAACGGCTGAAAGATAACCCGCTGCGGATTCGAATTGATGCGGGCACGGATCCGATCCGCTAGGACACGTGTCGCTCCGTGGTTCAATCCCGCAATTATCCAACGGCCCAGGTTTGCCCCGATCGGGATCTACGGTCTGGATGAGTTTGGGTGCGTAATGGATGCGGTTTGGAACCCATTAAGGCTTTTAAACCCGCAATCTTATTATTTAAGGTATTTCTAGGGTTTTTTGAGCGTATACAAGCAGATTGGGGCGTATTTTGGGCGTATTGGAGACTCTAGGAGCCGTATTTCCCCTCTGTAAAATTCTGTAAAATTCCAGAGGCTTTTCTTATTATTTTCAGAGAGTTTTGAGGCCTAACTTGGAGATTTGGTGATATTCTCTTTAACTCAAACCCCGTATTTTGGTGTTTTCTAGCGTATTTTGCTATAAAGTTGATGTATTTTGCTATGGAAGTTGTTTATTATTGCATTATGAGTAGCTAAAACTTATTTGTGCATGGTATGGAGTAGTTAGGGGATGTGATTTGTGTTAGTTTGGTTGAATATCCTTGTGCTAAACCGTTAAATGTCGTTAAAGTTGTAATCTTTGTTATTAAATCGCCTTTTTCATCTTCCAAAAGAAGTGATTGAGTTGATGATCGCCCCAAAAGGGTGAGTTTTGATCTCCCCAAAAGGGAGTTTCATATCGTAGTTTTGATCTCTCCAAAAGAGAGTTTCATATCGTATTATAACTTTAGCGACGATCTTATTGAATATTGTGTTTGAACCCCCAAAAGGGCATCTTCCGATGAATTGCTCCCAAAAGGAGAATTCATTGAGTTATATTGGGTATCTTCCGGTGAATTGCTCCCAAAAGGAGAATTCATTGCGTTATACTTGTCAACCAAATTAATACGAATCATTGATCCTAACGAACCCACACCATGTGCATACTTTTTATAGATATTTTCATACACGAATTTCTTTGTTCGCATTGTTCACGTGTTCACATCACCATCATCGCCATCATCATTGAAGTGGTTAGTTTCTTTTCGTAGAATTTCTATTTGATTTGAGCTGTGGTTGCAACAGATTTCTTCCCGTGGATTCGACATCTGGACTCCCAGATTTTACTACTTGTACGGACTCTTGCACTTGAGAGAGAGCACCTTTTGGAGCCCACCACTTAAGTAAATGTTGGGCGTTCTACGGCTGGGCTAATTATTTGCACTCCATGTTCGTCAAAATGTAGGTCGCAGGTTCCACAATGTCCACTATTTTGTAGGGGTCCTCCCATTTGACGGAGAGCTTTCTGCGGCGACCGATCACAGCTTTGAAGGTGGCATCCCTGAGGACAAGGTCACCGACTTTGAAGCTTCGCTTCCTCACCCGTGAGTTGTAGTATCTCACCATCCTTTAGTTGTGCTTGATAAGACATGTTAGAGCACGATCCCTTACCTCATCAAGGAGCTCGATGTTGAGGTCGAGGCCTTCTTTATTTGCTTGTTCGTCGAAGTACTGGAGGCGGAGAGATTGTTTGCTGACCTCCATTGGGACGACGGTTTCTTCCCCATAGGCTGGCATGAAGGAGCTCTCGCCAGTTAAAGCTTTGTAGGTAGTGCGGTAAGACCAAAGGATGTCGGGTAGCTCGTCAGGCTAAGATCCAGGGGCGTTGCTGGTCTTCTTCTTCAAGGGACTAAGGATGCATTTGTTCGATGCCTCGACCATGCCATTGCACTGCAGGTGCACGACGGAGACAAAGTGAAGGTTGATGCCCCAGTCTGAGCAGAAATCTCTGAAGTCTGTGAAGTCGAACTGTGTCTCGTTGTCCGTCACAATGGAGCGGGGTATCCCGAAGCGGCCTATGCTAGGCTTTCAGACGAAGTTCTTCATGTCCTTTGAGGTAATGCACGCTAGGGGCTCTACTTTGATCCACTTGGTGAAGTAGTCGACTACGACAACTAGGAACTTCCTTCCTCCGGTTTCCATTGGGAACGGTCCGAGGATGTCGAGGCCCCACTTTGCAAATAGGACCGGGCTGATAGTTGGAATTAGATTGGTAGGAGCAACCTTTGTATGCTTGAAGAATTTTTGGCATTACTTGCACCGCTTAACGAATTTGATCGCGTCCTTCAGCATGGTCGGCCAATAATAGCCCTGTCGGACTGCCTTATATACCAAGGTGCAGTCAACGTGTTGATTCCTGTAAAATCCTTCATGTATTTTGCAGATGACTTCCTCATCTCTTCTCGGCCCAAGACACTTTAAATAGAGCAATACATCGTTCTTTGCGTGACGCTTTCGGTAGAGTACATCGCTGAAGATCACGAACGACAAAGCCCATCTCTCGGTCTTCCGCGGCTCCAGCCTATCTTCTGGTAGGGCTCCAGTCTTCGGGTAGGCGATGATCGAGCTCATCCATGACCGCTCTTGGTCGATGCACATCAGTACACACTCCTCAATGCTGGGTGTCAGTAAGTTCTCAATGTAGATGGCTTTTCCCATCTCTGCCAGAGACTATGAAGCCAGCTTGGAGAGGGCATCGGCATGAAGGTTGTTTGACCTTGGTAGATGTTGGACCATCGCTCTCCTGAATTTGAGGAGTTCGGCTCGAGCGCACTTCAGGTACTGCTTCATTAGTTCCTCCCTTGCCTCAAAGCTTCCTTCAATTTGTTGAACGACCAGCCTTGAGTCACTAATCAGCAGCACATTAGTCGCTCCAAGTGCACGGCAGAGCTTTAGGCCGTTGAGGGCGGCCTCGTACTCCGTCACATTGTTGGTTGTTGAGAAGTTGAAGCGGAGGGTGTACTACAATAGGCTCCCCTCCGGAGTCTCTGTTACAATACTGGCTCCGCTCCCTGATGTTGTGGCCGATCCGTCGATATGGATGACCCATTGCTTGCCGTCGGACTAGGTTGATGGAGAGGGAGGACTTTTACAGGTGAACTACTGAGGTTCCACATCCAGGCGGCCGTAGGGCAAAGCTTCACCGTTCTCTTCCACAGAGCATTCCACCACGAAGTCCGCTAATGCTTGCCCCTTGATCGCTGCCCTTGGTTTATAGTGTTGGGAGCAACGATGTGTGAACTTCGTGTTTGATGATGACAAATGTGTGTGAACGTTCTGACGTGTGTGCTAAGGGTATTTTTCAGGTACAAGCATGAACAAGATGGAGCAAAACTTGAAGTGCATGATGCAATACAACAATATTATATATTATATGCTAAGATGCTCATGCAAACTTTATATATTAATTTTTTAAGGGGAAACTTTACTTAACATGCATACAAATCTTTCCCAAGCTTTAACTAATAAATAAAGTGCTTGTCTCTAATTGGCAGGGAGTGAAACATTGTGCCCAAAATTCAAATGAAAGCTTGTGCAGATCTTTTGGAAGGGAGTCAAACGTGATGGGCTTCTTTGGGTTTGTGCGGCAAGATTCTTGGTGATTAAAAAACACACAGGCCGAATCAAAAGGCCGAAGGCACACAAAATTCCCATAACAATACTTCCCCAGGCCGTGACCTAAGAAAGAGAGGCCGGCCAATTCTTTTTAAGGTTTTTTTTGTGGCAGCCGCATGCGAGAGCCAACCATACAAGGAGCCGAAATATCTCTTCATCAAAATTTTTTTTGTCCCCAATCCCTAAACAGCCGACCTTCATTATTCTTGTTGATCTCCAGATTTAAGTGCGGCCAAAAGAGGGGAGAGAGAGCATCCATAAAGAATCAATCAAAAAGCACAGATTTTTTTATTGTCTCCTCTTCGTTGGAATTCAAGAATAAATCATTTTCTTTGTGCTTTTGAAAAAAAAAACCCTTGAATCCTCAAGACCCAAGAGCCTGTATCATTTACGTTCTCCATTGTTTTTTTTCTCAGGCCGTGAACAAAGGGAGGCTGCGGCCAAAAATTATTTTCAGGAGGAGCCGCTTTCGTTGCCCAGTTGAAACTCGAAGAGCAATATGAGCAACAGGGGACGGCCTATACTAGTACAATCTCAAAGAGCCGCACAAATATTTTGAAGAGGACTGTGCGTTCCTTTTGTTGGGCGAAATCATCAGAGGAGTCAAAAATTCTCAAAGCCCAGGGTTCTAAAATTTGAGGCGCCGCACAATTGTTTCTTTGCAAAAATTCCAAGGGGCCGGCGCACTCATCCTCAGCCAAGAACAAAGCAGGGGAGTAGTTTATTTTTGTAAAGAGAGCTTCATATAATAATATCTCTCAACCAATCTCAGTTTTTTTTTTCTTTACTTGCATGAAATTAATAACAATTTGATTTTGGTGTGCAAGTCAAAACGAAAGTGCTGAAGTCCTTTTTTAAAATACCCAATGGGATTGGATGCATGTCATTAAGCAAACTTTAGTGGATCTTTTCTTTAACAAAATAAAAGGCTAATCTTTGGTTGTTTCTGTTTGTGTGGGTGTTGCAGGGACAAAACGAATTAATTAAACCCAATCTCAAAGGGAACAAGGGGTCATCCATACTTGCAATTAAATCAAGTGGATTACTTGATTTCAAGGTCACGCACACACAGGAACAAGCAAATTGGTGTATACGGGTTTCCACAAGACCAGTTCGGATTTCCTCAAACCTACACTTCTGATCAATGCCATGAGTTAGAGGAGCTAGCTGCAACTTGAGTTACCGACGGGACATCAGAGACTACATCTACGTCAGACGAGATCTGACCCGTGCTGATTGACGAAGACAACACCGCTACACAATCTGAGCATTCTAAACTCTCTTATTTATTATAGTGTGTAGTATTTGTGTTAGTTCTTCGTAGGGGAAACTTTTACCGCTACTTGTTACTTTTTGGGGACCTGACGACTTGGGAGTCGTCACGGAGGGATAGCATCTGACTAGATTGATAGTGTAGAGCACGTGGTGTGCGTACGAGCTAGGTGAGAGTAGATTTGGGATCTTGACTCATTGTAGCTGTACTTGATTACATATCTATCTAGAAGTTGCTTTCGGGGGCTGGAGTAGGTCGTGGGGACGACCGAACCAGGGTATATCTGTGTGTATTCTGTGATTGCTATTTTATTGCCCTGTCTGTGCCTATAACTGCGTGGGATTGTTCGTGGGTTGCACGAATATTTTTATTAGCCTATTCACCCCCCCTCTAGGCTACGATCCAGATCCAACAAGTGGTATCAGAGCCAGTTTAGAGGATCTAGTCTAGATTTTTAAATGACCATGAATATATCTGATTGTGCTTTTGCTGAAGGTCAGTCTATAGCCCGTCCCCCTAAGTTTAACGGTGTAGACTTTGCTTATTGGAAGGCAAGAATGAAAATCTATTTAGTGTCTGTTGATTATGATGTGTGGGATATTGTTGAAAATGGTTATAGTCTACCCACTATTAAAATTGAAGACACTGTTATGATTAAACCTAAAGACAAGTGGGATTTAGCTGATAAGAAACTTTATACTCTTAATGGTAAAGCTATGAATGCACTTATATGCTCTCTTGATAAATCTGAGTTTAACCGTATCTCACATTGTCTAACTGCGCAGGAAATCTGGCATACTCTGGAGGTGACCCATGAGGGAACATCGCAAGTAAAGGAATCCAGACTTGCATTGCTTTGTACAGAATACGAGAGCTTCCGCATGCTACCAACAGAATCTGTGAAAGAGATGTTTGCGAGGTTCACGGACATTGTCTACAAATCCAGTTCCCTCGGTAAGCCATACTATAGTCATGAACAGGTACGAAAGATCTTAAGGGCGCTACCAAGCTCGTTCAGGCCTAAAGTCACCGCTATTCAAGAAGCTAAGGATTTATCAACAATGAAAGTGGAGGACTTGATAGGCAACCTGATGTCACACGAGCTTGAGTTGCAGAGTATAGAAGCCAGAGAGAAACCTGAAGAGAAGACTAAAGCTTCCACACCATTAGCTCTTCAAGCTAACGATGACGATCTTGATGAAGAGCAAGCCCTAATGGTCAGAAACTTCAGGAGATACATTCAGACTGATCAAGGAAGAGCTGAGATGGGAAAAAGGTTCATTCGTTCTAATAATTCTAATTTTGGTAGAAATTCCTATGATCAGAAAGCTATTAATAGAAGTGAATGTTTTAAATGCGGGAAGAAAGGGCACCACATAAAAGATTGCCCACAACAACACACAGCTCAATTTGCAAAAGGAAAAACGAAAGTGTTGACGTGGGACATGGATAGCGAAGCTGAGGAGGAGGATGAGGAACATGAAGCCCACTCCTGCATGGCATTGATGGCCAAACACAATGAGTTAGAATCTCCCACTAAAGCTGAATTCTTAGAAATCTGTAAAGGAATGCAACATAGAATTGATGAACTAGAAGCTGATGTGGAATGTTATAGGAATGATAATTTTGATATGCAACAGACTGAGTATGACATGTCTATAGAAATGAAAAACATTAAAGAAGAGCTTGTTGCATGCAAATCTACCATTGCCACGTTAGAAAAAGAGAAAGCTAGCTTGCCTGAAAAAATTGATTGTCTCTCATGTCCCTCTTTATTAAAGGATATTAGCATGTATAAGCTAGATAAGATAAAGCTTGAAGTTGAAAATGAATTGCTTTCTGAAAAGATTAACATGCAGAATCTTGAACTTAAAGAAAAAATCAGGGAATTTGAAAAGAAAGAAGAGGAAAACAAGCAAGCTTTCATTAGTAAATGCACTTTACTTGTGAACGAAAATGCTCATTTGAAATCCAAAGTCGCTAGTTTAGAATTGTCATTAAAGAAATTTTCTATTGGAAAACAAAATTTGGACATTATTCTTGGAAATCAACTTTATGGCAATAATAGGCGAGGACTAGGATATGATCTTAAAAATGTTGAAAAATTAAAATATAGAAAAGTTCACATTGAAACAATAAAGGTTGGAAATTTTCATGCTAAGTGCTTTACATGTGGATGCGTTGGTCATACTTCATATCATTGTAAATATAGGAACAAAAACATTAAGTTCAAACAAATATGGGTTCCTAAATCTTTGATGACTAACGTGAGTGGACCTTGCTGGATTCCAAGGTCACACACGACACCTCTTTTGTAGGTGGATGGAAATTTGACGAGGAGCGATAAATTGAATGTCTCATTACTTTTTAGCTCCTTAGTCAAACGGTGACGCGAAGGTATATCTCATTCTCTGAACTTAATTAATATCTTCATAGTTTGTTTTGTGTGTGCTAGTAGTTGCATTGCTATGTGTGCATGATTCTTTTTGTTTGTGTGATTGCATTTCATGTTTGCTTTAGTACTTCCTGCATTTTAAAAAAAAAACTGAAAATAAAAAAAATTGGTGCGTAAATGTGTATCTTTCTCTTTGATTCATTAAAAGAAGTATTCATGAAAGATTTTCATATCTATGTAGAAATTGGTGTATTATTTCTTTTGCCACATGCACATGTTCATCTCTCTAAATATTCATGGCATATTCAATGAATGAAAATAACTTGATTTCTACACCGCCTACTTCACTTCCACACGTATTATTATTGTTGCACATTTGGAGATATCATTTATGAAGTATGGAAAGTGAATGTAGGAGGAAAACTTAACTGAAAATCTACGGGATATGATATACCTTGCCATGGATAAAAATTGAGCAAAAGAAATTGTTGTTATAAGTATTTTAAAAAAATGAAAAGAAGGTTAATTGCTCCGTATGAAAAATGGATACAATCCTTAGCAACGGTATTACCCACGAGTATCCAACATAAGCTTTATGGGTAAAATTTAGCGTTGGTGTATTTACTCGTCAAGCAATGCCACCCCCACATCTAAGAGTCCTTATAGGCTATGTTTTGGGGTGTGGTACCTTGAACTCATTTTTAATGAGGTGGGAAAAATCAATTCTAGGTGATAGAACGTTATTTGGAAAATGTGGATTGGTTCCGGTTGACTTTCTTAATGATTATCCCTATGTGTTTCAATTTTAATCATCACACGTACACGTTGGTGTTGAAGTCGTAGTTGTTTAATTTCATTGGATTTTGACTTGATTATTTTAGGATTGTATGCATGCAATTGTTGGTAGTGGCTTACTAATACTCTCTTTTTGCAAGATATATAATTTTGACTTCGTGGTATGACTTTTGATGATAACAAAGGGGGAGAAAAAGTTTGTGAAGATTTGGTATTAACTTGGCATTTGATATTTGGCATTTGATACTATTTTTGAATTGCTCGTAAAAATATGATTGTTTGATTAAGGGGGAGCATTAATGAATATTGGGGAAGCACAAAAATAGGGGGAGCATGCATATTGTTAACTTTGCACATCGGTGATGGCACATCATTATATATCATTGCATGTCACTCTCTATCGTCACACTTTCACACACACACTATTTGGATCTTTAATGCTCAAATCTTCTACTTAGTTTGTCATCATCAAAAGGGGGAGAATGTTGGGAGCAACGATGTGTGAACTTTGTGTTTGATGATGACAAATGTGTGTGAACGTTCTGACGTGTGTGCTAAGGGTATTTTTCAGGTACAAGCATGAACAAGATGGAGCAAAACTTGAAGTGCATGATGCAATACAACAATATTATATATTATATGCTAAGATGCTCATGCAAACTTTATATATTAATTTTTTAAGGGGAAACTTTACTTAACATGCATACAAATCTTTCCCAAGCTTTAACTAATAAATAAAGTGCTTGTCTCTAATTGGCAGGGAGTGAAACATTGTGCCCAAAATTCAAATGAAAGCTTGTACAGATCTTTTGGAAGGAAGTCAAACGTGATGGGTTTCTTTGGGTTTGTGCGGCAAGATTCTTGGTGATTAAAAAACACACAGGCCGAATCAAAAGGCCGAAGGCACACAAAATTCCCATAACAATACTTCCCCAAGCCGTGACCTAAGAAAGAGAGGCCGGCCAATTCTTTTTAAGGTTTTTTTTGTGGCAGCCGCATGCGAGATCCAACCATACAAGGAGCCGAAATATCTCTTCATCAAAAAAATTTTTTGTCCCCAATCCCTAAACAGCCGACCTTCATTATTCTTGTTGATCTCCAGATTTAAGTGCGGCCAAAAGAGGGGAGAGAGAGCATCCAAAAAAAATCAATCAAAAAGCACAGATTTTTTTATTGTCTCCTCTTCGTTGGAATTCAAGAATAAATCATTTTTTTGTGCTTTTGGAAAAAAACCCTTGAATCCTCAAGACCCAAGAGCCTGTATCATTTACGTTCTCCATTGTTTTTTTTCTCAGGCCGTGAACAAAGGGAGGCTGCGGCCAAAAATTATTTTCAGGAGGAGCCGCTTTCGTTGCGCAGTTGAAACTCGAAGAGCAATATGAGCAACAGGGGACGGCCTATACTAATACAATCTCAAAGAGTCGCACAAATATTTTGAAGAGGACTGTGCGTTCCTTTTGTTGGTCGAAATCATCAGAGGAGTCAAAAATTCTCAAAGCCCAGGGTTCTAAAATTTGAGGCGCCGCACAATTGTTTCTTTGCAAAAATTCCAAGGGGCCGACGCACTCATCCTCAGCCAAGAACAAAGCAGGGGAGTAGTTTATTTTTGTAAAGAGAGCTTCATATAATAATATCTCTCAACCAATCTCAGTTTTTTTTTCTTTACTTGCATGAAATTAATAACAATTTGATTTTGGTGTGCAAGTCAAAACGAAAGTGTTGAAGTCCTTTTTGAAAATACCCAATGGGATTGGATGCATGTCATTAAGCAAACTTTAGTGGATCTTTTCTTTAACAAAATAAAAGGCTAATCTTTGGTTGTTTCTGTTTGTGTGGGTGTTGCAGGGACAAAACGAATTAATTAAACCCAATCTCAAAGGGATTAAGGGGCCATCCATACTTGCAATTAAATCAAGTGGATTACTTGATTTCAAGGTCATGCACACACAGGAACAAGCAAATTGGTGTATACGGGTTTCCACAAGACCAGTTCGGATTTCCTCAAACCTACACTTCTGATCAATGCCATGAGTTAGAGGAGCTAGCTGCAACTTGAGTTACCGACGGGACATCAGAGACTACATCTACGTCAGACGAGATCTGACCCGTGCTGATTGACGAAGACAACACCGCTACACAATCTGAGCATTCTAAACTCTCTTATTTATTATAGTGTGTAGTATTTGTGTTAGTTCTTCGTAGGGGAAACTTTTACCGCTACTTGTTACTTTTTGGGGACCTGACGACTTGGGAGTCGTCACGGAGGGATAGCATCTGACTAGATTGATAGTGTAGAGCACGTGGTGTGCGTACGAGCTAGGTGAGAGTAGATTTGGGATCTTGACTCATTGTAGCTGTACTTGATTACATATCTATCTAGTAGTTGCTTTCGGGGGCTGGAGTAGGTCGTGGGGACGACCAAACCAGGGTATATCTGTGCGTATTCTGTGATTGCTATTTTATTACCCTGTCTGTGCCTATAACTGCGTGGGATTGTTCGTGGGTTGCATGAATATTTTTATTAGCCTATTCCCCCCCCCCCTCTAGGCTACGATCCAGATCCAACATATAGATGATGTCGAACTCACTGAGCTCAACACTCCAATTCAGCATTCGGCCTGATCTCTCAAGCCTCCTCAAGTACTTTTCTAGTGGCGAGTTGGTGTAGACGACAATGGTGTGCGCCTGGAAGTAGGGTCGGAGCTTCCTTGCGGTCAGAACCAGGCAGTAGGCGATCTTCTCGATGGGTTCATAGTGAGTCTCTGCGTCTCGGAGTATTCGACTGGCATAGTAGACCTGCCTCTGGATGTCCCCGTCCTCCTTCACTAGGACCGAGTTCACAGCTTCCTCAGTAGTGGCGATGTAGAGGTCGAGCTGCTCTCCTTCTTCGGGCTTTACAAGCAGTGACGGGCTTTGCAGGTAGGCCTTCAGCTTGCCGAAAGATTTTGCACATGAGTCGTCCCACTCCACCACCTTCCTCGTACCCTTCCTCTCCGCAAGGGCTTTTCGAAGAATCTTGAAGAATGGGAGAGACCTCTCCACAGACTTCGACAGGAATCTTCCCAGTACGACGATCCATCCATTCAGCCTCTATAGGTCCCGGATCGTCCTTGGCTCCGTTATGTTGGTAAGGGTGGTGATCTTATTGGGGTTGACCTCAATTCCTCGCTTGGTGATCATGAAGCCAAGGAACTTTCCCGACTCGACACCGAATATACACGTGACTGGATTGAGCCGCAGGTTGTAGCACTGCACCTTTTGGAACATCTCCTCCAGGTCGGCGAGATGATCTTCGGCCTTCTTTGATTTCACCAACATGTCGTCGATGTAGACCTCTACATTCCTGCCGACCTAGGGATGGAAGATTTTGTCAACCATCCGTTGATAGGTTGCTCCGGTGTTCTTGAGTCCGAACGGCATTTTGGTGTAGTAGAATGTGCCCCTGTCACGCCCCGTTCCCCAGAATACCCGGCATTAATTTTTTTTTCCAAGTATCCTGAAGAGTGAGGGTGATGAAAGAGTATAAAAGAGGGAGAAAGAAGAAACTGAATAAGCAGGCCACTGCGCACATGCTGGGATAGTACAAGTAAAACTTCACAGTTATATCAAAACAACCTCATGAAACATTAATAACACTTCATATGTAACATGTTTCATTTATACGTACAGTCCAAGTGTGTCAATACATATACACCGCTCTCAGTCAGCCAAGACATCCCAGTCACAGTACAACCCCAACTCACACCAACACTATCCTTGAAACTCAACTCCAAGCCACCACTGACTCTGCTGTCCATACCTGAAAAATAGGGGGGAGTACGTCAATGCGTGCCCCAGTAGGAACCAACTTGGGTTTGGAACTCCATTTTAAGGTTATCAATTCACAAGGCAAGCCAAGCAAAACAGAGTATGTAACTAAGTGATATAATGAAAATTAAATAGTTAAACAAGGGAATCATACCTGCGGTCCAGTGACGAGCTACTGCAAGAAAGGGATTAGCACGAATAATAATAATAATAGTAATAATAATAACATGAGGGCTCAAGCAACCAATATCAAATACGATAATTGCAAGTGCTTGAGGCATGACACCAAACCACAAAGTACGGGCAAAGGAGAGGGGAAGTGCTGCCAGCATTAGAAGTAATACACAAATCTTATTTTATTTTTTCATAATTGAGTTAATTGGAACTTGGGTAAACTGTGTGATACCAGGACCTGGACTTTGTAGGATCCTGCCAAAACAGAGTTAGGATCGATAATTAAAGTTGAGACTTACGCTTGTGTATGCAGAATGGTAGTCTCGGAACTTTGCCTTCGGATTCGCCACGACGGATCGAGCCTTCTCACGAACGGAGTAAGGCTACTAATCCACAATCTAAATCTCTATTTTAGATTAAGAACTTGGAAAGAGGAAGAGAAAGGATTTCTGCAGAGCTTCGCTGGGATGAAGATGCATGCATGAATTTCATGCAAATGGTGTAAGAAATGGCTTACCCTTGGGTCTTATTTATAGCCCCCAAGGTAGTTATTTTAGGGTAAGTTGTTCCTTTGGAACAACTTAATTAAGGTGTACCATGATACATGGCACATTATAAGCTTAAGTTGTACCATATGCATGGTACAACATAAGCTTAAGATATTCCCCCTTTATAAGCCATATGTCGCATGCACTTATGCATATATAATGCGACTTTCCCACTCATCCAGAGATCCTCTCCGCAAGGGAACAGATTCCCTTTGTACACGATTTCGTGTACGCGACGTTCGAGGTCCGTATTCCCTCGTACATCCCCCACAAGGGTGTACAAACGTCTTCCATATCCAACATCTCCCACTCACACTTGAGGGGATTGTAAGAGAACGTCTTTCCCTTAGTTCTTTCATCTATCATACCGAGAAATAGACCGTGTGACCGTCATGCGCGTAGAGTCTGTTGTTGTGCACTTGTTAGAGATACACAACGACCTCGAAGTTGCAAAGTTGAGTAGTTCAACGCATGCTTTACCCTAGATTATTTCTTCACATTTCTTGTACTTTATATTCAACAATTGAGGCCAGCTTTGAATCACTAAAGTCCAAATGCGAATATGAAATCAATCTTCCTCTTCTTGCGAACCTTCTGATCTTGACTTGATTCGCTTTTCTAACGTGCCCCGCCGAGCCGAATTACCATAGCCCATTAGTAACACGCTAAGATAGCGATCATCTCGTCAAATCTAAAGGAACCAATTGGAGTCCTTGAGGGTAAGAGTTAAGACCCGTATGGCCTTTGAGTCTCACATAATAGCAAACACTATTGCTACTAACTCAGTGGTCGAAATGCATACGTGGTATGAACACGTATTACAACATCACTCCTTTCCCAGGGAGAGTATGTCTTAATGATGTTGTACGGATGAAAAGATCAGACACCACTGTGCCTATCTTTTTGAGTCCCCTTACTACTCGTGAAATATTCACGGACTCTCATCCTGCATAAGACAGATAGGATTTAAAATCCTACGAGATCTCTTTCAAATATCCTTGTGATACAGATCTCAGATCTTTTGTAAGCATCCATATGATGCAGATCTTTCATTCGACTATCTTGTTTAAGTCATGACTCTAAATCATTTAATGATTTTGACTTTAAACTAGTCGCATCTCTATCTTATCCATCTGATAAGATAAGGCGGTTGCTCATGTGAGAGAGCCAACCTTAATCTGTCCGACATACACACAATAAAATAGCTGAGACTAAAACACAAATGTACATAAAATCATTTGTAAGAAACTTGTATGCAATATATAAAAGGACTTCTTTCTTTTATTAAACTTTGATCTTCTATAAACATGGGAAATATTACAAGATACAGCTCAGCACCTACGCATTCCCATAGATGATAAGTGTTTGTAGAACACATCTCTGGGGATCGCCTTCGTAAGGGGATCCGCTATCATCTCATGCGTGGATATGTATCCAATGTCTACTTCCTTCCGTTTGTCATAGTCTTTTGCAAACTTGAATCGAATGTCAATGTGTTTGGTCTTACAATGAAATTTAGGATCTTTGACGTAGGCAATCGAAGCTTGACTATCACTGTATATAGGAACAGTGCTTGAGTCAGTGGCATTCGTCAGCCTGTCTAAGAATTTCCTAAGCCAAACAGCTTCTTGGACCGCCATGCTGAATGCTACGAATTCTGCTTCCATTGTTGATAGGGCAATGCAGGTTTGCTTCTTGCTGCTCCAGGATATTGCACCATTCCCGAGCAAGTAAACAAAGCCTGAGGTAGATCTTCGCTCGTCGAGATCACCCGCCCAATCAGCATCGGTATAGCCTTCGAGTCTCAAGGTATTGCCTTGATAGCATAACGCATAGTCCGCAGTCCCTTTGAGGTATCTTAATATCCTCTTAACCGCTTTCCAGTGTGCTTGTCCTGGGTTGGATTGGTAACGGCTTACCATACCAACAGCATAGCAAATGTCTGGTCTGGTACACATCATGGCATACATCAGACTCCCGACAGCACTGGAGTATGGAACTTTTTCCATAGCTTTCTTTTCTTTTGGATCTTTGGGACACATCTCCAAACATAGACCCTCGCCTTTGCTTATTGGAGTATCAATTTGCTTGCAGTCCTGCATATTAAACCGTTCTAAAACTTTCTTTATATATGTCTCTTGAGAGAGAGAAAGAAGTTTCTTGGAACGATTCCTTGAGATCTTAACCCCAAGGATATATGCAGCTTCACCCATGTCTTTCATCTCAAAGACGGATGAAAGCCAAGCTTTGATATCCAAGATAAGACGCTTATCATTTCCGGCTATAAGTATGTCATCTACATAAAGAGACATAATTACATACTTGTTTTTAATCCTCTTAATATATACGCAGTTGTCTTCATCGAGCATGGAGAAACCATACGACAAAACGACTTCTTGAAAGCGCATATACCACTGCCTTGAGGATTGTTTAAGACCATATATGGATTTACGAAGTTTACAAACCTTATGTTTGTTTTCTTCTTGTACGAACCCGTTTGGTTGTTCCATGTAGATCTCCTCATCTAGTTCTCCGTTAAGAAAAGCAGTCTTTACATCCATCTGATGTAATTCGAGGTCCAAACAAGCCACCATTGCCAGAATTAAGCGAATGGAGGTAAAACGCACGACAGGAGAGAAAGTCTCTTCGTAGTCTATTCCTTCCTGTTGCGTGAAACCTTTCGCAACAAGGCGAGCTTTATATTTCTCGATGGAGCCATCAGCCTTATGCTTGATTTTGAGAACCCACTTGTTCCCAATGGCTCTACGTCCCTTAGGTAAATCAACCAAGTCCCAGACTTGGTTTGTTTTCATGGATTGAAATTCTTCTTCCATTGCCGTTATCCATTTATCTTTAGCAGGGCATGTGACGGCCTGTTTGAAATTTGCAGGTTCGTCATCATCTTGTAGTAATGTCATGAATGTTTGAGGAAATTCATCCTCAAATCTTAGAGGTGTTAGCCTCGTTCGATTACTACGTCTTGTTTGAGTCTGATCACTCCCACTTGGAATGACATCACTCCCACTTGGAATAATATCACTCCCACTCGGAATAGGATTGGTATCGTTTGTATCATCCATTGGTGAAGTTTGAAACGTATTTTCTTCTTCACCAAGAATTCTCCCACTCGAACGTTCCGATCCTTCTTGATCCCAAGTCTCAAACAAGGATAAGTCTTGACTTATCTCACCCTGTCTTGGAAACTCGTTTTCCAAGAAGACAACATCCCTCGATTCGAATTCTATTAGACCCCCATTGTCCTCTTGACCGACGAAAACATATCCTTTGGAGTTTTCAGCGTATCGGATGAAGATACACTTCCTCCCACGTGGCCCAAGTTTGCCATATTTGTGAGAGGATAAATGTGCGTAAGAGGCACAACCCCAAGGTTTTAGAATGTTTAAGTCTGGAGTTCTATTGTTCCACAACTCATAAGGAGTAGAACTTACCGACTTCGAGGGTACACGGTTTAAGATGAATGCTGTCGTCAATAATGCGTCACCCCAAAAGGTGATAGGCAAATTTGCCTGAGACATCATTGATCGGACCATTTCCATCAATGTCCTATTTCTTCTTTCCGCAACACCGTTTTGTTGCGGAGTATAAGGCATAGTTATTTGATGAACTATGCCTTTTTCATCACAAAGTTCCTTAAAACTTATTGATTGATATTCACCGCCCCTATCGGTTCGCAAAACCTTAATCTTGCGATCTAATTGATTCTCCACTAAACTCATATAGTTTTTAAAGCAAGCCAAAGCTTCACTTTTGTGGGATATCAAATAGATATGTCCGAAACGGGTGAAGTCATCAATGAATGTGATGAAATAGGACTTCCCGCGTCTTGTCTTAACATTCATTGGACCGCAAATGTCCGAATGGATAAGCTGTAATGGAACTTCGGCCCTTGTGCCAGTTCCAAACGGCTTGCGACAAGTTTTCCCTACAAGACAATGTTCGCAAGTCGACATTTCAACTTTTGAAACATTAGATAGCAAGCCACTTTTGGCAAGTCTATCCATTCTAGTTGGTCCAATATGACCAAGTCTTGCATGCCAACAAATGATCTCAGAATTAGAGTTAGAAGCATTTGTCAAATGAAAACTTTCATTAATGGAAGAAGAATCATCATACATTGTGTTTAAAACAATTAATCCATTACAAACATTACCAGAACCAATCAAAGAATTATTACAAACAAGGTCAACATATTGTTTATAGAACCTCCACTCATAATCTAAAGACATTAACATGACCACGGAAACGATATTCCTTTTAATATCTGGAGCAAAGAGGACGTCGTGCAATAATAATGTCCGGGCGTTGTCGAGAACTAGCTTACATGTTCCGACGCCTTTGACTTCAACACGAGTGTTGTTGCCGACGTATATCCACTTTGTTCCTTGAGTTATTCTTCGATACTCTACGAAGAACCTTCTGTCCTTCGCAACGTGGTCTGTGGCCCCTGAATCAATCAACCAAAAATAGTTAGATTCAGCAAGAAACATGGAACTAGAAACACATATGTAACTAGCCCTACAAGTTACCTTATCACTTCCATCCGTACACTTACGGGCGAAGTGACCGTACTTGTTGCACTTAAAGCACTTGATCTTCTTCAAGTTTTTCTTCTTTGAGTGCACATTCTTTTGCCACTTTTTGTTCTTAGTCTTCTTTGAGGTTTCCGGTTCTTGCTTTCGTTCGTTCACAAACCTTAAGTGTTTCCGCTTATTTCCTCCATGTGAGGAACTAGCGGCCACGTGCACTTCTGCACTTGGTTTTGCGGCTTGAATCCGCTCTTCCTCGAGTTCGAGGTGTTTCGAAACATCGCTTAAAGTTTTAATGCACTCATTATGAGTGAGGTGCATTTTCATGTTATCCCAGCTATCTGGGAGTGAACGAATGACTGCTTGGATCTGATGTTCGTCAGACAGCGTAACACCCGCATCCTTTAATTCAGATAATAGATTCGCCATGTGGCGGAGATGCTTTTTCATAGAATGATCTCGCCGCATCTTGTACGAATCAAATTGAATATTCAAGGAGCGGAGTTTGGTAACCGAAGTTCCACCAAACTTTACTTCTAGCTCAGACCATATGTCTTTGGCTAGATCGAATTCCCGAAATAGACGCATTATGTCATTGTCCATCGCGGACAGTAACGTAATGCGTGCTATTTTGTTCTTTCGAGTCCAAGTGTCATAAGCTTCCCGGTCCCTCTTGTGTTGGGCCGTATTGCCCAACTCAGGTTCTACCATTATGTTTTGGAGTGTTTCGAGCACATCTTGCTCCTCCAAAACATATTGGATTTTAATTGACCAAAGTTTATAATTGTCGCCGTTGAGCTTTTCACCTTTGTTAAGCTCTGCGACAATATTCTTAGAAGCGGTAGACATATTCGATTCAAAAAACTGCAAAGAAAATGAAAAAAACACGATCAAAATTCAATGCATAAAGTTTCGATTCTTTAAACACTTGATAAGTTCCTTGGATGCGTTGAAATGTTACTCTAGAATCGAGAAGTTCACTACGTTCCCAACTACCATCTAGAAGTAACTTTCAAAGTATCCCTCTTACTTATCTTAAGTAAAAAGAAATCAGAAATAATACCCGTATGGTATTAGCAGCGGAAAATTACTTTGAAAAACATATTTTTCAAAATAGAATAGGTGAGAATTAGCGCAAAGAATTTTAACGCAACAATTGCCAAGCCACGAGACCTGTTCTACACACCCATGGGTTAGATAACCATGGCCGGATCGTGGTAGGACTTGGAATTCTAAATTGCGCTATCCCGATTTAAGGACGGGACATAACCTATTTGAAAAACATCTTTTTCCAAAAATTTGAAAGCACGTTGGCTAGTCTCCGTAGAGTAGAGCACAACGTCACAAGTACATTGGCTAATCTCCGTAGAGTAGAGCACAATGACATGGCTAATCTCGCATGAAGTAGAGCACTATGGCTAATCTTCAAGGAGTAGAGCCCAATGAAAAAACTTCATTAAAAACGTTAGTTCCGTATGAACTAGTCGGCACTGTGGTTAGCCCCGTATGGGCTAATCGGCACATTCGAGTTTGGCCAATGCCTTTTGTCACCCCGTATGGGTCAGTAGGCAAGTTTGCAGTCAACTCAGACCTTCTGCCAGATTGGTCGACCAAAAACACAAAATTGGTCGACCAATTTTCGAAAGCAACTTCTTCCCGGCCAGGGCCTCTGCCCTGGCCGGGGCTTGGCCAAGGGCCGGCCAGGGCCTCTGCCCTGGCCGGGGCTTGGCCATGGCCCCCTCGGCCAGGGCCGGCCGGCCAGGCCACTGGCCGGGGCCGGGGCTCCTGCCCTGGCCTCGGCCAGGCCCTGGCCTGAGGCCAGGGCGCTGCCCTGGCCTCTGCCAGGGCGGCCAGGCCCCTGGCCTGAGGCCAGGGCGCTGCCCTGGCCTCTGCCAGGGCGGCCTGGCTGCTGGCCGGAGCCAGGGCTCCTGCCCTGGCCTCGGCCAGGCCCTGGCCTGAGGCCAGGGCGCCGGCCCTGGCCACTGCCAGGGCCGGCCTGGCCGGCAGGCCTTGGCCAAGGCCGGCCACTGCCGGCCTGGCCATGGCCGGCCATGGCTTGGCCATGGCCGGTCATGGCCAAGGCCATTCGGCGTTGGCCGGCCATGGCCCCTTTGGCCATGGCCGGCCACCCCCTTTGAATGGGGTTGCCGCACTTATTCCTCCCCCTTGATGGGGTGGTCGCCTGTGGTTATTGGCCGTAGCCAACCCCCTCCGCTTGAGGAGGGGGGGTGCATGGCCTTCATAGCCCATTTGGCCATGGTGCACATGCACCAAATTTCCTCTTACCCGATGGAAATAACTACCATCATCTTCCTCGATGAAGCACCCGTTCGTCGATGAAGCACCCGTTCGTCGAGAAATTAGTTATTTCCTAATGGCCGTGTGCCAAAAATGAAAAATAACTTACTATGTGAACGGTCGGTTCTTCCCGTCACGGAGAGTTCCTACCATATCCGTAATGATAGGAGACCCTAACGTGAAAAGAACAACCGCTGCGTTCTCTCCGTCACGAAGCGTTCCTACTATATCCGTAATAGTAGGAGACCCATTCGTGAAAAAGACAATGACTCGTTCATAGTTTCGATGGGGCGGTGGATTGACCGGGGCGAACCCATATGGCTCTGATACCAATGTAGGATCCTGCCAAAACAGAGTTAGGATCGATAATTAAAGTTGAGACTTACGCTTGTGTATGCAGAATGGTAGTCTCGGAACTTTGCCTTCGGATTCGCCACGACGGATCGAGCCTTCTCACGAACGGAGTAAGGCTACTAATCCACAATCTAAATCTCTATTTTAGATTAAGAACTTGGAAAGAGGAAGAGAAAGGATTTCTGCAGAGCTTCGCTAGGATGAAGATGCATGCATGAATTTCATGCAAATGGTGTAAGAAATGGCTTACCCTTGGGTCTTATTTATAGCCCCCAAGGTAGTTATTTTAGGGTAAGTTGTTCCTTTGGAACAACTTAATTAAGGTGTACCATGATACATGGCACATTATAAGCTTAAGTTGTACCATATGCATGGTACAACATAAGCTTAAGATATTCCCCCTTTATAAGCCATATGTCGCATGCACTTATGCATATATAATGCGACTTTCCCACTCATCCAGAGATCCTCTCCGCAAGGGAACAGATTCCCTTTGTACACGATTTCGTGTACGCGACGTTCGAGGTCCGTATTCCCTCGTACATCCCCCACAAGGGTGTACAAACGTCTTCCATATCCAACAGACTTCACCCCAAATTTGGGGCGAATATAGCACACGGCGCAGTAGACACGGGCACTGTACAACACCGGGCCTCTCAGCTCCCACGTCCCTGGCAGGAGTGAGGCTCTCTCACAATAACACAACCTTCGTATGTCCCCTCCACTCCCGGTAAAGGCGAGTGGGTATAAATATCACATATCACATAATCATTTCCCTCAACTTCTCGGTCCAGGCCTCATATCCACAATTTACTCAAATCGCACCAAAAACCGGGGTTTTACTAACTCACCCTCATTAGAGAGGACTGGACATTCAAAAGTTTCATTTCATCATTTTAGTAATGAAGGAGTCATGTTGCATGGCATCACATTTCATATTCATATCAACATAGGTCATACACCGAAGTGTCATGCCCTCCATCGATTTCATATTAACCCATCATCACATCACATCTAGTGCCATGCATGACATGCTCTCAATATCACCATTCCATATCAAATTTCATTTCATAACTATAGGATGAAGCATTTCTCACAATTTTGACATTTGCCTTCATTCAGGCATTTCATCGAACACGTGGTGGGCGTGACGTGCACGTCCATAAGAACATTATCAAATCAATTGCCAAGACATATCATTAATCTAATTTATATTCAAGAACAATAAACATGGACAATTGGGGTATAAATGACAATATTACACAAATCATATCACCATGCAAAAGCTTCAGCTAGCAGAAATTGCACATGGTGTCATAAAAGTGGCTGATAACATCTATTTATATATAGAATTTAGCAAAACTTTCTGAATGAAACTTTTAGATATGATAGTCATGGACCTGAAAATAAATTTTCATGCAAACATATTAAGTATTTGATTTATGGTGAATTATTTAGTGAATGGTGTCAAATATGTTTTTCAGACAGATTCCTGGGTCTGTGTTCAAAGCCAATTTTGAGCATGTTCTAGCCAGAATTTCGACATATATGCACCCTGATAAACTTTTAGATAATCTTCGTAAGTTTCCAACAAGACCAAGATCACAAAATGTCATTAAGTGTACAGGTAATTAAGCCATTTCTACTGAACTGTGTCAAAGCTGGAAATCAAACAGACATGCTGTAGAATTTGAATTTTTACTCTCAATTTCAGAATTGAACATATATCAATATTTATATGATTTTGGGGTAAGATTTCAAGATCTACACGTTCATATTTTTTTCTAAGCTTAATTCGAACCACAGAGAACAAAATCCAAACATGAACACACATCAAAATTTCAGCTTTTCAAAAAAATTGGTTTTACTAAGAATTCATGGGATATTTTGTGAAATTGGAACATAGCTCATGAAATTCCATCATCCCTAATTAAAATTAAGTAAAACATGCTATAAAAACAAAATAATACAATTAATTTCTTGGAATTCCAAATCCAAGAAGTTTCCTACCTCAAATCTTCAAATTCCTCTTCTCTTCTCCTTTCTTTCTTCTCCATCTTCTTCCCTCTTGTAGCTAGCTTGAACACCTTCTAATTGGAGATAGAAATTAGGGTTTTTATTTGTTAAATGAGGGAGAAATGAAGAGAGGGGTGGCCGGCCCTATAGGGGTGGAGAGGGGAAGAGAAAGAGAGAAGGGGAGAGAAGATTCAATAAAAGAATAGAAAAAGATTTCTTTTTAAGATTTCTACACACTTCTTACTTGCTCCATAAGCCATGTTTAACTTAAAAAGACTAAAATACCTTTCCAAAAATACCCCTCAACTTTTCCTTATTTACAAGTTTGCCATTACTTTATGCACCGACCAATAAAGTATGTACACACAGCAAATTTAGTCCAAATGACCGTTTTACCCCTGACCTTTCTAAAAATTTACGGGGGTTGCCATTGACCCCTAACCCCTTTCACACTTGTATGGCTCCTCCTACACACATCCATGCCCATCCATGCATACATACTCCCATCACACACACGCGTCTAACACATTCCTGTTGTTTGCACCCAGAACGTCTTTCACACTTCTCTCGCCTTCACACTTCTCTCGCCTTCACACTTCGCATTCATTTTCCTTAGTCACGTATTACGGCCTAATTCTCCTTTCATTAAGTTACATTTATCGATATCTATGTTTATTTAATTCCTATGCATGTATTGTAAGAAGAATACTACGCGTATTCAGTAGAATACACGTATATTGCAAAATAGGGCATGACATCCTACCCACCTTAAAGTGAAGTCCGTCCTCGGACTTACTAGGGTGTGAACCTTGTCGAGGTCAACTAGGGATGATGGTCTCACTACCCATGAAGTACAAACAAGAATACGTATCTATACCATACTTACATACACTATACGCTTCACTATCATCCATACACATCCGCATCACACACATATAACAGATACATCCTATTACTCATTTAATAACACATCCATGTCATTATAAGCATCACTTCATATTCACACATATGTCTTTCATATAAACATCTAGGCACACATATTCACACATTAACGTATAGATCACACATCCCAAATAAGTCTCTATACGTATTATTACACGTATTTAGATCACTACTCATATCCATATGCATAGAACATCACACCATATCCACCTCATGATACATAATGTACCCCTACATGGCGTGCTTTCAAATACATCACCATACACTCTAGTATAAATGATTTATATTCCATATATATATATATATATATATACATACATACATACATACATACATACATACATACATACATACACGTCTACATTCATCCACAGACATCCAGCAATATACTTTAATCTACACACTATTGCTTAATAAACAGGGTCACCATCACAGTGTCACACCGTATGTACCCCAGATCCCTATACTCCCAATGCCTTGTCATATGGGCACACTCACATATATAGACACATAAATAGCTATATACACATCATTCAGTCACATCCATACATACATTCACGCACACGTACTAACACGTGCATGATTGTGTCACATAAAGTCAGCAATCATAGCTTTAGATAATATACACACAACCTCACATCCATAGTAGTGCACCTACTGCCTCACACAGGTAGGCGCATATACCACACACAATGCATACAAGAGTGCACAAACATAACACATCCCCTGCCATATGTCATATATATATAACTACTTTTGCACATGCTACGCACATACTGCTATAATAGTCCAATAAATATAAATGTACATCCACACTCCATACACACACACGTATACATATAAACGTGCAACCAATTACATACATATCAATAGTTTCATTCACTTACATTTATCAAACATATTACACACACACATATATATATTCCCTTTCTATCACACTTACATCCACATGGCATATGTATATACATACACACACACTCTGGTACGGACCTTTATATACACGTATACAAATATGAATACACTTATCCAAACCACACGTAGATATACCTAGGTAGATAACCATATAGGATAGATCGGCAGGTGAACAAACAAGATATATGTGATATATACATATGTATATAGTTATCTATTCATCCAATATACAACAAGTTCTTATGCCCCCACTACATACCACACATACATAGCACATTCCTACATTCCATCATGACACGTATATTAGAAATCCATACAATTATAATGCATATTCCTATATACACATCAAGCAGTATTCTACATAGATACTCCATAT
>CM061138.1:82936348-83134738 GCA_030789695.1 Scilla litardierei | reverse complement strand
AGAAAGCTATAAAGCCACTTGCTCTGAAAGCTGACGAAAGCGAAGATGATGATGATGACATAGCGCTAATGGTCAGAAATTTCAGAAAATATGTCCAGACCAAGCAAGGAAGAACAGAAATGGCACCCAGGTTTAATCGCTCTAACTTTTTTCAGTCTTCTAAGCAAACTTATGATCAAAATGCTACTAATAGAATGACTTGTTTTAAATGCAAGAAAAGAGGACATCGAATGAGGGATTGCCCACATGAGACAGCTCGGGTAGCTAAAGAAAAAGGAAAATCCAAGGTGCTAACTTGGGATATGGATAGCGAAGCTGAGAGTGAGGAGGAGGAACACGAAGCCCACTCATGCATGGCATTGATGGGAATACACGATGAGGTAATTTCTGGTAGTAAAACTGAACTCCTTACTCTTTGTAGAGAAATGCAAGATAAAATAGTAGAGCTTGAATCCACTATAGACGATTATCAAAATGAGAATTTTGAAATGCAACAATCTGAATATGAAATGTCTAAAGAGATTGAAAAACTTAAAATTGATATTGTTGCTCGTGACTCTACTATTGACACTTTGAAAAAGGAAAAGTCCAGTTTTAATGATGAAGCACCTTGTCTCTCTTGTCCTTCCTTGATGAATAATATTAGCATGCTTAAACTTAATTTGATTAAGCTCGAAACTAAAAAAGACTATGTGATTAGAGAGCTTAAGGATAAATTCTGCATGTTGGATAATGATTTTAAAAGGAAAATGATTGAATTTGGAAAGAAGGAAGAGAAAACAAGAGAACTTTTATAAGTAAATGCACATTGCTTGTGGAAGAAAATAAATTGTTGAAATCCAAAGTCTCTAATCTTGAATTGGCCATTAAGAAATTCTCTATGGGAAAACAATCGTTGGATACTATTTTAGAGAATCAACTATATGGCAATAATAGAAGAGGACTTGGTTTCGGTTTGAAAAACGTTGAAAAGTCAAAATTCAAGAAATTCCACAATGCACCTTCTATTGCAAAGAACTTATATGCAAAGTGCTTTACTTGTGATAGTATAGGCCACACTTCATATCATTGCAAATTTAGGAACACTAATATCAAGTTTAAACAAGTGTGGGTTCCTAAAACAATATTGGCTAACACTAGTGGACCTTGTTGGATTCCAAGGTCACACTTAACACCTTTCATGTAGGTGTGATGGATTTTTGGCGAGGAGCGATAAATTCAATGTCTCATTATTTTAGCTCCTTCGTCAAAAAGCGACGAGAAGGTATAATTTTTATCCCTCTTTGCATTTCATTGCATACCTTCATAGACTTTTTGTGTGCTTGTTTTTATTTTTTTTGTGCTTGCATGCATGATTGTTTAAATGTTTTTATTTCTGAAAAAAAAACAAAAAAAAATGAAAAATCAAAAAATCAAAAAAAATTGTGCTTATTGATTATCCTCTTATGAATCTCTTAGGTGGTATTGCATGAATGATCAATTCTATCCCTTGTAGAAGTTAATTCATTATTGTTGTAGCTACATGAACATGTTGTTCTCTTTTTAGTAGCCATGACATGTCTCATAAATTTCAAATTTGACTTCTACACCTACATTTGCACTTTCACGATATTTGACTTTTTAGTACTTTTGGAGATTCTTTTGAAGAATAATGGAAAGTGAATGTAGGAATGATTAATTTCTGAAATTTTCTAAGGGATATGAAGTGTTTAGCCATGAATAAAAATTGAGCACAAAAGAATTGCAAATGAAAAAGATATGTGAAAATTGCTCTGTATGAAAAATGGATACACTTCATGGCTAATACACAACCCACGAGTATCCAACTTGTGCTACATGGGTAATCATTAGCGTTGGTGTATATAACTCGTCAAGCAATGCCACCCCACATTTAAAAGTCCTTTTAGGCTATGTTTTGGTGTTTGGTAACTTGAACTCATCTTTGATGAGGTGGGAAAAATCAATCCTAGTGATATTCATGAAAATTGGAAAATGCGGATTGATTTGGTTGATTGTTCTAAAATTGAATCTCCTCTTGTACTTTATTGTTTATATCACTACACTTACACAAAGGTGGGAAGTCGTGTTCTGAAATTCTATGAGCTTGAATTGTCTATTTTTTTGGAAAACTCATGCAAATTGCACGCTACATTTAATAATGGTTTATTTTTTGCATGGAATATTGTTGTGACTTTATTACTCCACTTTTGGTGATTACAAAGGGGGAGAAAGAAAAGAAAAGAAAAGAAAGATTTGATGTCGGTATTATTTGTTGAAGGGGGAGCTTGAGAGAAGGGGGAGCATGCTTTTATATTTACTATTTGTTGTGCATGATTTGTAATGCTTGAATGAGTCATCCATACATCATATTGCATTACACCCTTCAACACACTTCACACATCCATCTATTACTCGAATCTGTTATGGGTTTGTCATCACCAAAAGGGGGAGATTGTTGGACGCAACGATCTAGGATCTTTGGTTTGATGATGACAAACGTGTCGTTATGTCTGACGTGTGTGCTAAGTGTGTTTCAGGAATGGCAAAGCGGAAAATTCTCGAAGCGATGACTTTGTCAACCGGTGGAGGAATTAATATACACAAAGCGATTTACTTGGTCAATATAAAGGGAGATGAAATCTATTTGGGATTTGGTGAAATCAATTTGAGATTTATTCCAATCATACTTTTCCCTATTCCAATTTCATATCCAATTTGAATTGCTATCAAATCCCACCTTGATCAAATCATATCTTCTATTTGTGGTGCAAAGTGATAGAATAAAATCTCCACCTCCTATTCAAAATAGGATTCCCCACAACCGCATCACCCTAGTATCTCCCTATAAAAACCCATCCTCTAGGGTTGAAGAAGCGCGCGACACAAAAACCCTAATATTTACATCACATTGCGGCAACCCTCTACAAATACATACGGCCAAAGATAAAAAAACCTACCTTAAGTTTGCAGCCGAAACAAGGGGGGTGCCTCATTATTTTTAGGGCCGGCCATCTTTTGTTCACATAGGGCCATATCCTGTTTTTTTCCCAAGCAAAGTGACGCAACAAAAGAGGCAGCCGCAAGCCGAATTAATTCTGCTCTGTTCAAAAGTCCAAGAGCCGCAATTCTTTATTTTTTGTCCTCTCCAAGAAAAACTTGATGCTGCTCTTCTGAGAAAAAAACAAAGGGATTTATGCACCAAGGGCAAGGGATTTACGCACACACAAAAAAGGGCACAATCAAAGCTTGACCTGTGCTCATTTTTGAAGGGATTCAAGCACAAACAAAAAGGCACAATCAAAGGTAAGCCTTATTTTAATTGTTCTCTTAAAAGATTGATCTTTGTTCATTTTTTTGAAGGGATTCACCAAGCGTCGTCCTTGCCGTGCGTGATTGAGCATCGTCCCTGTCGTGCGAGATCGAGCGCCGCCTCGTGCCCAGAGGTTTGTCGATCGACGCCCACAACATGCCACGTTGCGTAGTTGCCCACTGCATCAACAAGATTTGACGACCGGACGTTTTCATCGAGTAAGGGACTTCGTCGACCGAAGGATTCAAGTATCCCCTCTCGCCTGATGACCCGCTGCCATGTGAGGTGTGAAGCTCTCTCCCTACCGTGAACAGAGGAAGCATGTATGCCGTTTGTTGAGCCGTGAACTTGGACTGCGGTTCTTATTAACATGGGTGCTTTCATTCAAAGGTTTTAAGAGCTAAGTTGCCTTGGATAAATGGGCTTGCTTGCTTACGTATGTGTTTCCATGCAAAGGTGTTTTGTTTAAGTTGTTAGTGTGCAGGCATATACTTAACCCCGAAGTGAGTTATACCTGAGTTAGTATGCACACATACTTGAGCTACTATACACACAGCCCGGATTGTTCTCCAAGTTTGGGGAGTCGCAGATCGAGATCCGGACATCAGGGACTTCTACATCTACGCCAGACGATTTCTGGTCCGTGCTGATTGACGAGGACATCGCCGATACACAAACTGAGATTCCTAAACTCTATTTATTATTATTTTGTGTAGTTGTTGTGTTGGATCCTCGTAGGGGAAACTTTACCATCTTTGGGGAACTATTTTGGGACTTGTCTGGTTGGGGCTAGACAAGTGGGACCCAGCTAGTTTGGGACTAGCTGGTAGAAAGCTTTACTAGGATTGATAGTGAGAGGAAACACTGTGTGTGGGGTACTGAGAGCCTGGCGAGTGTAGAGACGTAGAGGGTGCTCTGAGCGTGCTTTAACTTGTGGCTTTGTACCTATTGCACTATTCAATACTAGTTCTGCTTTGGGGGCTGGAGTAGGTCGTTGGGACGACCGAACCAGGGTAAATCTGCTGTGTACTCTGTGTCTGCTTTTTATTTACCATGCTGCTCATATAACTGCGTGTGCTTATTCGTGGGTTGCACGAATTATTTTTATAAGCCTATTCACCCCCCCTCTAGGCTAGGATCCAGATCCAACATATGGGTGTTTTCTCACCACAAGATTGTTGACCGAAGACTTGATGGTAAACGTGGTCAAGGGGTCGGTTGGGATCCATTGGTTCTTCCGAGCATGTGTGTCCTTGATGTTGGATGCGCGGTTCCCCTCCTCGGATCGTGAAACGGGTCGCTTGGAGGGTTGAGGGCCTCGGTTAGCGAGGTACAGAGGGGTAGCCTCAGCACTGAGGTGAACGTTCGGCCTCAGTCGATCAAGTGCCGATGGGTAGCCTCGGCACATTGATTATTGCTCGGTCTTCGGTCGGTAGCGGTGCTCGCTAATGGGGGGCAGTTTCGTTCTGCGCTGAAGAGTAGCCTCGATGCCTCGGTCCACTTCTTCCTAGACAGACGAAGAAACTCGTCAGGGGGGCCAGACCTTGGTTCTGGCCAAGTCCCCTCCGATGCTTAAGTCAGAACGGATCTGAGCAATGCTCGGCGGGATCGGTACAGCTCGAAAGGAGGCTAGCACACGTATCCTCGATCCGAGATATGGGAGAGGGGAAAATGGGAAAGCAAGGTCGGTTAATGGAATACCTCCGTTGTAGGTGTCTAGGATTCGATTCTCTTTCCGGTTGCCTCTGCTGTCCCACTATAGGGTTTGACCCACGATCGTCCTCAATCCATGTCCCCTGACTGCTCCCCATTCACGTCCCTGCGATCCGCCTCCATAGAGGTGCCTGCGTGCGTTGTGGGGGAGTCGATTAATGGGCTCCTTAATAGCCATTAAGGTGCCGTGCTTTCAGGGGAACATTTATCTCCGGAGAGCGCGAGCTAATCGTGCGTCTTCCGGGCCAGGGCTGGTCCGACTTCGAGTCCTTCTGTGGGCCTCGTCGGACGGGCCTAATCCCATTCGTGGGCTTCCCGTTCTTGGCTTGGGCTTGGGCCTCTTGTTCCTGGGCTTCTCCGAAATAGTCGTATCAAACGGTAAAACTTGAAGAAATCTCAATGCACAATGTTTTAATCTCAATACACACTGAAAATCACGATACAAAATGTGATAAGATGCTACAAACTATTTAGGAAAAAAAGTCATCATTAACTTACGTCATCAACAAGGTGATACATGAAAGTTTAATGTCAATACACATGAAAGTCATCAACAAAGTGATATATGAATGTTTAATCTCAATCAACGAAGTGATACGTACAAAAAAGTTTAATCTCAATCAATAATGTGATTCAAAATAAACTCAAAACATTCATAGTTGATAAGATAGATCACACATTCATATTTTTCATTCGAGTATCCTACTACATTAGAGAGCTTCCTTCATGTGAATCATACATTCACTCTGATTCATAATTCAGTTGACACAACTACTTTTGTGGTTCTTACAAAACACAAACATAATCAAAAAATTGAAAGAAAGATACAAAATGATACACAAGTCTAACATATAGTAAGTTCATTACATGAATAAATTAAAAATAAATATAACCAAAGTTATCAAATAATGTTTCTTAAACTTACCATGCATTCCAAACATAGCATTAAGATTAAGTTATGATTGATCACTTGATTAAGTATCTACATCAGTCATCTCTGAAAAGTAAGTACTCTAAAATTAGAATTCAATTCATCTGCATCGATGGGAAAAATGGTAAATAAGGAAAATAAAAACATAATAAATTACCTTTTTCCACCATCTCTACACTAGCAATATCTTCCTTAATACTAACCATCAGAATTTGTAATGATACACTTAACCAATCTTAAGTACAAATAAGGGTCTTAACGATTGTAAAAAACTCCTAAAATAGTCTAGAACCCTTCCACCGGTACTAAATACCGATTCCAATGCAATCGTAGAAACATGAATAACTAAAATATCACGGGCCATCTTTAAGAGAACTGGAAATCTAGCACTATTCATCTTTCAAAATGTAAGAACTATAAGGCCGCGATGCTAGTGGTCTAAACAATTTAGACAAAATAGCGAAAGCCTGAAAATTAAAATTTTCTTACACTAGCATATGTAACAAGTCCAGTAACATATAGCTGCTAATCTAGAAATTAATGCTGCGATAAAAACCATACCTTTGCATGTTATACTCAATTGGTACCTGCAACTCCAAAACTTTTCCGGTGAAGACCCAAGCTTGCTTACAACCAGCGTCTCAGAAGATTCACCTTAATGATCGCAGCTCTTTGCGATGCATTTAAGTCCTCTCTAATGATCGCAATTGTTGTGATCGATCATGCACTCACAACTCTTTGTGACGGGTCTATAATAACTACTCTTGTGATTGGTCCATTGAATATCACACATATAAAAAGTTAATTCGTGTGCTTTTCCTATCGAGCCATCATCTGTGTCAGACTCTAAAAGCCTGATTCCTACTTAGTAGTGCCATGATCATAACATGTTAAAGATCGATAGCGGTGCTAGCTGCACGTGCCAACTCCTATTTTGGTCAGTATATTGTTGATGCAAGACAGGAGTCTCTTCAACCAAATGTGGGTCTGTCTGTGACAATTATCACGCATTCTGGTTCCTTCGTTAAGACTATGTCACTAACGTGTCTAGGGTACGAATATTATTAAATTATACTACACCTTAAAACTTTGAGTTATATGTGATCTCATAGTTAATGGTTGGACGATACTTGTTAACTCTTAACAAGTTCATCCCTTACCCTGGCCAAGGATTTACCATGAATTAGGGTCATTCAGTCACGAGAGGATAGCCCCTCGGCTTACGGCTAACGACCATGGAGAGTCATTCGGTAGCGAGGGGCATGGCCCCTTTGTCTTACGGCCAACGACTAAGTGGTGTTGTTCAGTTACGAGGGGGTGGCCCATCGGCCTACGATTGACAACCATGGAGTGTCGTTCGGTAGCGAGTGGCATGGCCCCTTCGTCTTATGGCCGATGACGAAGTAGGGTCATTCAGCTGTGAGGGGGTGGCCCCTCGACCTACGGTCGATGACCATGGAGAGTCGTTCGGTAGCGAGGGGCATGTCCCCTTCGTCTTATGGCCTACAATGAAGTAGGATCATTCAGTTGCGAGGTGGTGGCCCCTCGGCTTACGACTGACGACCATGGAGAGTCGTTTGGTAGCTAGGAGCATGGTCCCTTTTGTCTTACGGCCAACGACTAAGTGGTGTCTTACGGACAACGACTAAGTGGTATCGTTCAGTTGCGATGGCGTGGCCCCTCGGCTTACAGCTGACAATAAAGGAGAGTCATTCGGTAGCGATGGGCGAGGGCCCCTTCGTCTTACAAATGACGACTAAGTAGGGTCATTCAATTGTAAGGGGGTGGTCCCTCAGCTTACGGCTGACGACCATGGAGTGTCGTTCGGTGGCGAGGGGCATGGATCCTTCGTCTTACGGTCGATGACGAAGTATGGTCATTCAATCGCAAGGGGGTGGCCTCTCGGCATACGGTTGAAAACCATGGAGAGTCGTTCGGTAGCAAGTGGTATGGCACATTCGTCTTACGGCCAACGACTAAGTGGTGTCGTTCAATTGCAAGGGGGTGGCCTGTAACGCCCCGCTCCCTAGGATACCCGGGAAGTACGAATCCGTCCCAGGTAATCCCAAGGCAGCGAGTGTTACGAAGGAAGGAAAGAAAAATAATACCATTGATTCAGCGGGTCCACTAGGCACTGCTGGGGTAGTACCTGTACTATTGCCACAACCAAACACAGAGAACAAATAAGTAATGAACAACACAGAATAACAACACCAACCAAAGCACAACACTAAAAGTACATCATCCACATATACATACTGTGATAACTGATACACCATCTCAGTTCTACCCCACAAGTAAACCCCAAGTACAACAACTCTTTATTTGCTCTCCTCTCTCCACCCTACACTCTCAACTCTGCCACTGGACTCCACTGCTCCACCTGCTAACGACTCCAAGAACCAACACATGTAAAGTCAACGGGGGCATGTCAACGCGTGTCCCAGTAGGATATCTCAACTCCACGTAGTGTATCATTTACAGGCATGAGCTACTATGCATGGAATATGACATACAATACCATAGCATGCAAGGGAAGACGTAGCTACATAATATTAAGGCAATAGTAAGAAAAGGAACATGCTACACTAGTGTGTTGCTGCAAAGAGAGTAAGTACTACGAATCATATATAAAGTAAAAGAGTCACTGTATGGGCCAAGGAGGAAATACACAAGGTGCCACCAAAAAGGAATTACACAAGTAAACAACATTTACTAGTCGTTGGTTAGCGTTTTGGAACATATTTAGTGGGTAGGACCCTTTTGGGACTGGACCTCTGATCGCTCCATATTTTACATATTTTTTCTGCATGTTTTCACGCCATTTCGATTGCTCATATTGCGATTTTCACGAGTATTCGACGATATCGCGTTACTTTTCACTATTTCTTGTTTTTGTTGGATTTCAGGAAATATGGAGCAATCGGGAGCAAAAATGAGCTTAAAGGACTTGCACATGTACCGGAGCATCACCTATGGCCTTATTAAGAAGCTAACTGTGTTGGATGATGAGTGGAAGAAGAAGGAAATCGATAGAATCGATGAAGAGGCGAGGAGAAGAATAGTTGAATCCAGAAACAGGCCACTCGGTCGAGTAACAAAGCCCACTCGGCCGAGTAAAGAAGCGCATTTGGCTGAGTACAACTGATACGAAGGGATCTTGAGCCACAATGTACTCGACCGAGTGGTTACATCCACTCGGCCGAGTAGAGATCGCCACTCGCCCGAGTGAGTCAGGACTTCTGAAAGAAATCAAAGCCGACCCTCTGGAATTCTGGGGAGAACATTAAAAGACCCTACTCGTCCAAGTAGAGAAGTCCACTCGCCCGAGTGAAGAATCCCACTCGGTCGAGTGATGCCGATGACACGAGCGCCCAGATTTTCAGATAGCCTTCCACTATTTTGAAATCTGTTATCATTCCATCAGTCAAAATATTTTTATCATATTTTTTATGGATAGTAGACTTCATGATGGTTCCAACGCCGCTTAGAAAGCACCAATCAGAGGTCAAATGAAATCTGAAAAATTTCTGAATTCTCACTCGGCCGAGTGAGCTTTCCACTCGGCCGAGTCGCTGCCAGCCCAGAACTTAAATTACACGCGGACTTGATTTTGGGCGCGGGTTTTGGAGGGGTTTTAGGGGTTATTTTCTAGGGTTTTGGGGGCTATTTAAGAGGTTTGTAGCCGTCATTAGAGGGGAGTTCCATGATGTTTTCTTAGGGATTATTTTAGAGGTTAGGCCATGCCCTAAGCCCCCTCTTGGATCTAAAAGCTTGTATTTGGATTGGAATTCTTCATCAAAGCTAAGTATCTTTGTTCTTATTATTTGAATCTTTGATTTGATATCTTTATATATGCAAGCAATGTTTTTTCTCGATTTCTCCATCGTTATTGCTATGCTTGAGTAGAATCGATGTTCTAGGGCATGGGGATGAACCATATGGATTCAATGTCAGATTTGTGATGAAAGAATTCATATGTTGCTAGAATTGCTAAAGGGGTTAGGTTGTGATTGATTTATTACGGATAGCTAGGGATTTCCATCGATTTGGGGTTTGCAAGAAATTGGATCTCGATCGATGGGAAGGCCTAGATATTCGAATTAGGTTTATAATCGAGATCCTTTAGACTTGGTTTGCAAGAGATTGGACCAAAGCTAGGATTTTTATTATAAATCTATATCCATATTCGTTTGCAAGAGATTGGACGAATACGAACTATCACAACCTAGATCGTAACTCGAGTTTACACGAGAGTGGGCTCGAGAAGCGATTGGACAATGATGTCGATCTTCATGCTAGTGGCTTAGGTTAGGGTTTGTACGAGAGTGGTCCAAAACTAGGTTGCTATAGACAGGCAATAGCACGAGAGCGTGAGCTTGGTTCTATATTTAGTTACAACTAGTTCACCTCAACACAAGTCTAGTAATATTGAGATTCACGATTCACAGAGATGTATGACGATCCGTAGTGGGGATTTCCTAGCCCTAGACACTTTTATTATATTGTATTTGAATCGATATTTGACCAACATCTCTATCACCGACACCGACATCCATCACCATTGTCATTACATCATACCATACCCATCTCCACCAATAAAACATTCGTAGTCGAGCCAACCTAGAATAGATTGGAACCAACACCACCTCCTCGTGTTCGATACCCGCTCGCCACTTGACCGTTCACTTGCGGTAAAAATACAATCGTTCTCCGGGTGTATATCCGGGGCCGATCAAGTTTTTGGCGCTGTGCCGGGGAGGTGTTTCCTGTTGGGTGCCAATTTGTCACAATTAGGTTGATTAGACTACGAAAAAAATTTTAAAAAATTTTTAAAAAGAAATTTTCACCACCGCCACCATTATTATCATTTCTATATTCTTTTGTGCCACTGATATTTTTCTCCAGGTATTTATCTTTGTTGATTAGGTGCTATGGATTATACCACGTGGACCACAGATTTTGATTAGAGTGCTCAGATGGGAGAATATTATTATGATCAGAGTGCTCAGATAGGAGAATACTATTTTGATCAGAGTGCTCAGACGGGAGAATACTATTTTGATCAGAGTGCTCAGATGGGAGAATACTTTTTTGAGGAAATGCACTGGCCCGAGCTTGATGAGAAACAAAGGACTTTTTTGATGAGATGCATGCACACCAAGTTGAAATACAAGCCAGGCTTGATAAGGGTGACCCTCAATTGGAATGGGTGAAGAGGGAACTTGAAATGAATGCGCTCATGCTTAAGGTTGCAGAGATTTCCAAAGACATCAGTTCTGCTTCTTCATTTTATGGGCAAGAAGCATCACCGGTCATATTACCAGAGCCAGAATGTGCCGTCGTCGATCCCACATCCTATGATACAGCTATTGCATGTGAAGAATGGATGGACGAAGAGGCAGTAGAGGAAGCAGAAATTGAGTCATATGCGCAGCCAGAGGAGGACGCATTTCAGATATTATTGGAGGGCCTCTTGGAGTCAGTGAGGTTCGCCGGTTCAGAGAGCATTACAGCAGGTGATGCATTTGAGCTACGATTTGCAGATTTTGTTATGAACCGTGTTTCAGCTGCAGGAACAATTGAGGAGGACATCCATGTCAGTCTTGAGGGTGATAGACTATATTTTCGGATTTCTTGCGGGCATTCCCCTCCACATGATTCATCCCCACAAGTTGACACACATGAGCAGCCAGCATCACCATTCCAGAGAGAGCCTACATTGATAGTTAATGAGAAGGCAAAGGAGCACACTGTCGAGCCAAAGCATATTGACGAGGAGGCCTCACATGCGGAGCCAGAGCATGCTTTTGAGGAGGCCTTACACACAGAGACAGAGCTTATCACCGAGGAGGTCGTACATCGGGATGAGGACACAGCCATTCATAAGGATCCCGAGCACTACCCTCTTCTATTGGAGCTCCCGCAGCCACCACATTCTTCCACTGACGTCGAGGACTATCCCACAGAGCTTACTACTCCCACTCAGGGAGATATACTCCATTTCTAAATCATGCATTCCATTCGATATTTATTTTGATTCAGATATTTTTGACACGTCATAACTTTTGCAGCACACATACGATTATGGACCAGAGGTATGCTTGGACGTGTCACAGTTTGACGAGCCTATCGAGGAGGTCCACACCTATGATCCAGATTTACCTGAGCAGCTGAGAGAGCAAACCACGAAGATAGCTATCAAAGCACAAGAGGATATTGAATTATTTCCAGGGAAGTATCGTCCACCACTATTTATTTCATATATTTCTATTGACGATCCTCTTTGGAATACTTTTATTATGAGGGTGAAATTTTTGCAGCGAACTGATGCATCCTATTCTCTGTAGGGTACAGGTGGAGTCCTTGTGGGAATGTTGGAGGATGCATTACTTGAGTTCGTTGGAGTCCGTGGACACATGCGTCTGGCGGAGCCACAGAAGGAGCAGTTGGAGCAGTTGCCTGCACCAGCAAAGATACTGGATCCGCCTTTTGCAATAGGTGATATCAATCCAGTAGTGTAGAAATTTTATGCTTTCAATAAACACGAATCCTCTCGACAGTGAGAGGACCGTACAGATTTGATTGAATAAATATCACCTCATATGATGGCAACAAAAATTTTTACACCCCAAACCCATTATATATTAATTTCCCTCTTCATATTTTGATACGCCACATCCTTTTGCTCACCACCATCGAGCATTTCTTTCAAGTGAATACTCACTTTCTTATTCATTTGACTTGATCACGCTTTGCAAAGCCATGACATTTTTGATTAAGTCATTTGAATATGATTGTTTGGTATAAGCTTGGGGGAAAGCGCTCTCATGCATCATTGCATGTGCATGTAGTTGCATTAGGATTTCATGTCATTCATTTCATCATTTTTCATTCACCCCCTTATTATTATCGGTGTCCCTTATATTCTTCCATTATGATCACATTGAGGACAATGTGAAGATTAAGCTTGGTGGAGTGCATTTCCATGCCATTTAGATGCATTAGTTGCATTTTTACTCTATTTTTAGGGTTTTAAAAAAATTCAAAATTTTGCATCATCTTTTTGAATTTTCCATCTTATTTTCTTTTTATGTGTGTTCATGCATTATGTTGTGTGCTTGTTTTTCTTTTCTTTCCTCTCTTTTATTTTTTATTTCTTTATTTTTCCTTTTTTTCTTCTTCCGCTAGATGAATTTCGTATGATGATATCTCTTATTGCTTTAGCAACCATCACGATGCTTATTATTCCTTGCCATGCTACTTTGAGTATTCCATAGTCTTGCTATCCATGTGCTTGCTTATATATTCTTTTGATGACTCCTCTATATGAATGCATAATATTAATTGAAGCTGAATGTAGTGATTAGTGTTTTGTATGCTTTTGTTAGAAATGCACCAAGATTCACACATCATTAGTATATCTGAAGCATCAGTTTTATTGTCTTATTCACCTTCTGTTGCATGCCTGATATGATTGTAAACTTTACTACTTGACTTCACTTTTTATTGAAATGATTGAGAATATCCATACTTACATATGAGTTTAGTTGAAGTATTATTTTATTGAACCGTTCGTGCACATCTTAGAGTGAACCGAGTGTTACATTATTTCTTTCTCTACATATCTCTTTTTATTCTCTACATGTCACTTGAGTTCACTTCCTAAAGCTACTTATATCGCATCTATTTCCCAAAAATCCCTACAAAAGAAAAAGGTTGCTCCAAAAAGTCCAAAAAGCCAAAAAGGAGCCAAAATCCAAAAATACAAATCTTATAGCTCCTACAAAATCCAAAAGAAAAAAAAAGAGAAACAAAAAGTTCAAAAGGAAAAAGAAAAATATTTCTCTATCTCATTATTGGAGCCAAAAAATACTTGGGAAAACCAAGGCAAAAAATCCCATTTTCCACTATCATATTCCTTTAGATGCGATGCCTCAAGCTAAGCTGGGGGGTGAATTCATTTGACCATATGAGTGAGTACGACATTAGAGTGGGGAGGTGCACGAATGGGGAAGTTTGATAATGCTGAAACTTAGCAAAATACTTAGTTATGGAGATTTCTTATGAATCAATATAAATATGTGAATGCCATGATTTATTCCATTCTACATTGCATGCTTGGTGTGATTCTTATATGCTTCTATTATAACTCTTGATTAAAAAGTGCATCGCCAACATTCGTATATTAAATTCTATGAAATGCGTGATGTGGATATGAATTGATTGTATGAATTTAGAGGGTCCCTCTTATTGTTCTTAAAAGCTTGCAAGTACTATGTTTAAGTAAGAAATGGAATCTTTATAGCATGTGATTCGTATTTTCCAAGTTATCGTGATGTGTGGCTTATGGCTTGAGATCTGAGAGAATAATCTAGCGACCTCTTCCACCTCGTGTTCTTTCTTTTTCATTTCATTTTCTTTGTTTTCATCTCCCGAGTTCGTCTCTCTACTTACCTTCCTCGAGGATGAGTAAGAGGTAAGCTTGGGGGATTTTGATCGCTCCATATTTTACACATTTTTTCTGCATTTTTTCACGCAATTTCGATTGCTCATATTACGATTTTCACGAGTATTCGACGATATCGTGTTACTTTTCACTATTTCTTGTTTTTGTCGGATTTCTGGAAATATGGTGCAATCGGGAGCAAAAATGAGCTTAAAGTACTTGCACATGTACCGGAGCATCGGCTATGGCCCTATTAAGAAGCTAATTGTGTTGGATGATGAGTGGAAGAAGAAGGAAATCGATAGAATCGATGAAGAGGCGAGGAGAAGAATAGTTGACTCCAGAAACAGGCCACTCGGCCGAGTAACAAAGCCCACTCGGCCGAGTAAAGAAGCGCATTCGGCTGAATACAACTGATACGAAGGGATCTTGAGCCACAATGTACTCGACCGAGTGGTTACATCCACTCGGCCGAGTAGAGATCGCCACTCGCCCGAGTGAGTCAGGACTTCTGAAAGAAATCAAAGCCGACTCTATGAAATTCTGGGGAGAACATTAGAAGACCCTACTCGGCCGAGTAGAGAAGTCCACTCGCCCGAGTGAAGAATCCCACTCGGTCGAGTGATGCCGATGACACGAGCGCCTAGATTTTCAGATAGCCTTCCACTATTTTGAAATCTGCTATCATTCCATCAGTCAAAATATTTTTCTCATATTTTTTATGCATAGTAGACTTCATGACGGTTCCAACGCCGCCAAGAACGCACCAATCAGAGGTCGGATGAAATCTGAAGAATTTCTGAATTCTCACTCGGCCGAGTGAGCTATCCACTCGGCCGAGTCGCTGCCAGCCCAGAACTTAAATTACACGCGGACTTGATTTCGGGCGCGGGTTTCAGAAGGTTTTTAGGGGTTATTTGCTAGGGTTTTGGGGTCTATTTAAGAGGTTTGTAGCCGTCATTAGAGGGGAGTTCCATGATGTTTTCTTAGGGATTATTTTAGAGGTTAGGCCATGCCCTAGGCCCCCTCTTGGATCTAAAAGCTTGTATTTGGATTGGAACTCTTCATCAAAGCTAAGTATCTTTGTTCTTATTATTTGAATCTTTGATTTGATATCTTTATATATGCAAGCAATGTTTTTTCTCGATTTCTCCATCGTTATTGCTATGCTTGAGTAGAATCGATATTCTAGGGCATGGGGATGAACCATATGGATTCGATTTCAGATTTGTGATGAATGAATTCATATGTTGCTAGAATTGCAAAAAGGGGTTAGGTTGTGATTGATTTATTACGGATAGCTAGGGATTTCCATCGATTTGGGGTTTGCAAGAGATTGGATCTCGATCGATGGGAAGGCCTAGATATTCGAATTAGGTTTATAATCGAGATCCTTTAGACTTGGTTTGCAAGAGATTGGACCAAAGCTAGGATTTTTATTATAAATCTATATCCATATTCGTTTGCAAGAGATTGGACGAATACGAACTATCACAACCTAGATCGTAACTCGAGTTTGCACGAGAGTGGGTTCGAGAAGCGATTGGACAATGATGTCGATCTTCATGCTAGTGGCTTAGGTTAGGGTTTGCACGAGAGTGGGCCAAAACTAGGTTGCTATAGACCGGCAATAGCGCGAGAGCGTGAGCTTGTTTCTATATTTAGTTACGACTAGTTCATCTCAACACAAGTCTAGTAATATTGAGATTCACGATTCACAGAGATGTATGACGATCCGTAGTGGGGATTTGCTAGCCCTAGACACTTTTATTATATTGTATTTGAATCGATATTTGACCAACATCTCTATCACCGACACCGACATCCATCACCATTGTCATTACATCATACCATACCCATCTCCACCAATAAAACATTCGTAGTCGAGCCAACCTAGGATAGATTGGAACCAACACCACCTCCTCGTGTTCGATACCCGCTCGCCACTTGACCGTGCACTTGCGGTAAAACTACAATCGTTCTCCGGGTGTATATCGATCTTCTTCTTCTTTCGCTCATCATCTAGCGTTGCTAGCTCCTCGATAGGGTCATGGGCGACGCTCTGATATGCCTGCAAGTCCCTTAATCTCATTTATGCTCCTGATCGCTCCATATTTCCTGAAATCCGACAAAAACAAGAAATAGTGAAAAGCAACGCAATATCGTCAAATAGTCGTGAAAAACGCGATATGGGCAATCAAAATGAGATGCAAACATGCAGAAAAAAGGTGTGAAATATGGATCGATCAAAATCCACCAAGCTTGCCTTTTACTCGTCCTCGAGGAAGATAAGCAAAACGGTAAACCCGATGGATAAAAATAAGAAAAGAAGGAAAAGAAAAAGAAAGATCGAAAAGAAAACGAAGAGGGAGGTGCTAGATCATTCTCTCAGGACATGGAGTCGCTTACTCAAATAACGCACGATCAATAAAAAATGCCAAAGATTTTTACCTCGATATCATATCATATATAAGTGCATTCGATATAGAAACCAAGTACGTCAAAACGATATGAAATATGAAATCATTCTAGAATTAGCATCGTCTAAGGCATCTAAAATGATATACATAATCATAGAATGCACACTTTTCAATTGATCGCTTTCTGCTTGGAGTATAAGAGATATCACACATTATAAAGCGATAAGAATATAAAGAGATGTTATTCATAAAATGCATGCCAAATTTTCAATTCATAGACTTCGTAATACTCTAAGTAATCTCCCTAAGTATCAGAAATTACCTAGCTTAGGTCGTTACGCACATATAAGTGGTCACTCTCTCATACATCGTTGGATCTCCTCCCCCAAGCTTATCTATAAGCGTGGTGGCATCAAATAGACAATACGACTTTTCCCATTTTTGAAGCTCCATATGAATAAAGGAAAATAAAAAAAGAAAGAAGTAAGGATTGTGTATGTACAAATGAACTCCTTTTTTTCTTTTTGTTTTTATTTTCTTTTTTCTCTCTTTTTTTCTTTTTTCTTTTATAAATATACACAATAGCAATCCCGAATCAAAGATAGAAAGATATGCATGTATTTTTCTTTTGATTTTGGGTGATGGAGCTTGGACTTTTTAGCATGGGTAAGATGCTAATATAAGATTTGCTAGGGAGAGATTCACCAACGATTTTAAGTATAGAGATGATATTCAAGATATGTGGAGAAAGAAAAATATGTAACGCTCAGTTCACTCTTTTGTATGTACATGACAACTTTCAGCAAGGCAATGTAATCTACTCAGTTTGTTTCAGAAAGTAAACTAATTTAATTATATCAAAAAAGCATGCATTCAATCAACCTGGAAGTTGGACGTACAATTTCATGCAAATAGAAGTGATAATAGATAACAAAGCAGTACTCCAAGTTTAGGCAATCAATGCGTGAAGTTTGGTGTGTTTTCTATGAAAAGTATACGATATAAATTTTTAGACTCAGATAATGCTACAATGTCATTCACAATCATATATAATAGAGATGCAGGTTCCTGTTCTCAAATGCATGGCGATGTATAGCATATGATATCTGAAATAAAAACGATAGCATTGGCGCAAGAGAATATGCATATAAGAGCAAGCGAACTCCAAGTCATCGTCATCATAGAGAATTCATTTCTAGCAAAAAGGATAAAAGAAATAAGGATAAATGAAAAATACGAACTAACTATACGAATGCAACCCATACAGAAAGTAAGAAAACATGATGCATGAGAAAAAAAGGAAAAAGTGGTTGAAAATAGGTGGAAAATAAAGAAAGAAAAAAATAAAGATAAAAATGAAGAAAAAATAAAAAGTGCGTGAGACACTTGATTCGGAGTGAAAATTGTATATTTATACCCCCTAACTACCCCCATTTTGTGCTAAGAATTATTCTTAATGTTGCTCTTTTTGGGTATATTTTCACTTTATGTCATTTTCGGGGCTTATTCTCTTTCTTGGCACAAAATATGGATTTTATCGTCTTTATTGGCTTCTCATTATTTTTCATATGCTCCTGCCATTATTATGAGCATATCGCCATTTTTTGGGATTTATTTGAGCATGTGAATAATTTATATGGAATATTGGGAGGTCAATAATGTGTTTATAATAGTCATTATATTAATTTTCTCATCATATGGACTAATTTCTCCTTCTCCTATTTTTCAGGTACTCCTGAGAGTCTTGGGGATTTTCCAGAATTTTCTGGGATTTTTTTGAGATTTCTATGTATTTTTTGGAATTATTTGGAGGAGAAAAGGGGGTTTTAAATCAGAAAATGGAAAATCAATTTGGGCGCCACGTGGCGCAATCCGGTCGCGCCACGTGGCGCAGATCCCGCCGTCAGCCCTATTTCTTTGGGCCGCCGCTTCAGTATATATTAAAAAGAAAGAAATGAATGCGGGCCGCTGTGTTGATTTCAACATTAAAAAAAATTATAAACACAAATTGCTGCGGAGCGGGCCGGCCCAGCGGCCGGCCCGCTCACAAAAAAATTGCTGAGGTGCGCGCGCACGTGAAATCGGAGCAGGAGGGCGGAAACTCCCCAAGGACCCGACCCGCTTCGCAAGCAGCCTGCGCGCGCTTGGTATAAAATGCGGGTGCGGGTTATCGGGCGTGGCACAACTCAGGCCCGCAGACCCGAAATCGACATTTGGGGCTTATTTTCGCCCTGTAGCGTTTCCAGGGGGGTGGAGACTTCGGCCATCTCATTTTTACTGTTCTATTGGGGTTAGGAGAGCCCCATCTTCTTACCCAAGAGCTAGGGCTTGGGCTTGGAGGCCATTGGAGGCTAGGGAAGCTTGGAGGAGGAGCAAGGAGGGGAGATCTTGGTTTTCTAGGGCTTCATTTGGTTATTTCTTCCCCTCTTTTGTAGCTATTGGTTTCTATTGAATTGAATGTATATTTGAATGATTATTGAATGAATGTGAGAATCTTTTGATAGTTATTCAATTGTTGGTTTGTAATGAAGATTTGTGCTCTCATTTTGAATGATGATTATCTTGTTTTCATTATGAAGACCTAGAGCCAATAGGGTGTGGATTGGATTAATTAGGGTTTGATGAGATTGATTTGTTTGGTTCATTGGGATTTCATTAATTTTCATGTGGCGTAGATTTAAGTCTCTAAATTAACTCTCTATGCGAACCCAAACGATTATATTAGTGAGCCAATCATCCCAAAAGAATGAGTTTGATCTTCTCAAAAGGAAGTATCAATTTAACTTCCATGAGACCTAAATCTTAAGCCACTACCCTTTTCCCATCGTTTTAACTCCCAAAAGGATATCCCCGATGACGCTTCCCCAAAAGGGATGTCATTGAGTTACAAAGAACCATAACCCGTGACCGCTGTCACTTCCAATTATGACCCCAAAAGGGATCCACATTTGAATCACATTTCACACTTATTTTCACCTCCAAAAGAGTATTTTTCCGATGGTGCGTCCCCAAAAGGGACATCATTGAGTTATAGGGTTATATTCTCAATTCACAACCCTAATGACATCCTACCACACACACTTCTCCTTGCTTGACTAGCTCCCTACTTTGGTCTCCACCCTACCTACCTTGGGTTTGGCTCGACCGTCTCACCACCACACGCCCTCACACGATACTTATTAGTTTGGTTGGTTGTGACAACACCTTTAGCATTTCCTTAACCAATCGAGATTGTGAATGTGAAACGAATTGTCTATGTGGATTCGACCCCGTACTCACCGGGATTATATTGCTTTGACACTCCTACTCTTGGGAGGTGAGCGTGTGCATCCTACTTGGATTGTGCACGTCTTGCGGTCAAGCAACACTCACTCCCCCAAGCTAAACTGCACAGTGTCCTCAATGTGCTAGGTGTGGCATAAGGACATATATGAGAGGGGTGGGTGGGTGTGGATGCATGCATGATAAAAAGTGAAAATGGAAGAAAATGTAATGGATATGCATATGATAAGTACGGAATGCAAATGATGGATGTGATGATCACACAGATCATAGGAGAAAAATAGAAGGGCTGAGAAATGCCACCTCTTCCCCAGACGGATATATACGAAACCCGGCAAAAAGTGATCTAAATATGTGGGCGAGAGGGGGTGCAAAACCAGCAGCAAAAATATCAATCAGAGCATCGGCAAAATATGAGAGGCATCAAGTGTGTGCCTAAGCTGGTGGTGGGTCGTCAGCACGACAACACCTCCCTGTGGTGGGGGAGGGGGGGCGGCGACGGCTGCTGCTGCTGCTGAGAGATAGGACGGGGTGCGGCTGGTGGAGGCTGTGGCAGGCGCGCAAGAATCTGGTTCAGGGTGACCTGAATACCAGGAAGAAGGGCGACGCGCAACTGCACAGAGCTAACGGTGGTAGCGAGAGCCCAAAAATCCGCTCTGAGTCCACTCACAGCCCCCTATACAGCACGGAGGTGCTGGACGAGAGTGTCGGGAGCGGGTGCAGAGGGTCGTATAGGTGGAGGTCGGGGCTGACGCACACGTCCACCGTAAACGAGTGGGGCCACTAATGGGTGCAAGCGAGGGGCAGAAGTGTGGGTGGTGGTGGGCTAGGAGGTGGGGAGTCCGCTCTAGCAGAAGAAGAACCATGGTCGCTGGTCTTCTTCCTCTTGGCAGTGGGCTCCCGCGCACGGGACCTAGTGCGTGGGGGTATGGTGATGCCGTGAAATGTGAAAACTATCGTGAAGTGCTAATAAAATAGAAGGAGTATACCAGAGCACGAGCGACTCCACGCGAGCAATACGAGCAAAGAGGCGCCTCCCCTGAAGCTCCGAATCAGCACTTGATCTCCCCCAAGCTATCCTAAAACACAAAATCGAATTATTAGCAATGAATATCAAAAAATCAAGGGGAAAAATAAAGAGTAATAGGTATGATTAGGGTTTAATTTTGATTCAGGACAAATTAGGGCTTACAAAAATGGGAAATTGGAAAAAGAGGGGAGTTTTGGGCGTAGGAGGGCCAGCTGGCGGCGAGGGTGCGGCGGCGGCCAGCGGCGAGGGTGCAGCGACGGACGGCGGTCGGACGGTGGGGGGTCGTGCCACTTGGGCGCGGCAGTGGCGGCTCGGCCGAGGGAAGGAGGATGCTCGGGTGAGTGGTCGTAGGGCTAGGGGGTTTTGAGGGAAGCTCGGGCGATTTGTGGATTTTTTGGATTTGGGGCTGCGAGCTGGGTTATATAGGGTAAGTCACTCGGTCGAGTGGCTGTGACCACTCAGCCGAGTGAGAGATGTTTCGAGAGTTTTAAAATTTTCAAATATGTTCCGACTCGGCCGAGTGGAAACTATCACTCGACCGAGTGACAAAGTCACTCGGCCGAGTGGATAGCCCACTCAGAGCATTTCAAATGTTGAAAGTGTCTGATTCACTCGGTCAAGTGACCAAGTCACTCGGCCGAGTGGCATTTAATTTACAGAGTGGGGTTTCAAAGACTTCCCTGTGCAGTATCCTACTCGACCGAGTAGGGTCTTCACTCGGCCGAGTGAAAATATCACTCGGTCGAGTGAAAATATCACTCGGTCGAGTGGGCTGATGTTTTCAGCTACAACTCTCTGTTTTTGTGACACTTTTTGATTTACTTTCTCCCGTCAGTTTCCTACTCTCTTTGGCATTTGAGCGCATCTCTGGAGTGCTCCCCATTGCCATGGTAGTCCTCCATTCATATGGCCTCCTATCGTCCTTTTCCTGAAATGAAAAGCGTAGCCCGTTGTCAGGTTTTTCTTTGACTTTTGACTCTATACACTAATAAAGGTTTAAAACAAAAATGAAAGGAAAATTCAACTAAAAATTGAGATAGAACTATCGGGTTGCCTCCCAACAAGCGCTCGTTTAAGGTCTTGAGCTCGACCCCTTAAGCTTCGCGATTAATGCTCGATATTTGGCGCATGGGAGACGCACGTGTTAAACTTGCAAGGAAGGCCGCTTGGGTTCACTTATTGATTTTCATCGGCCTTCCTCGACTGCCCCTCATCATGGGTAGTAGTGGGGATGACTCCCCCAAGCTTGAGCTCTTGGCATCCTTCTTCTTGACCGGCGGTGAGAATTTGTTCGCATGCGGTGCTTCCTTCACGTGCCTCGCTGTAGAGAGCTTGCATAGCTCTCTAATCCTAACGACATCAGCGTCGTCCTTCTCTTCATCTGTAAGAGGATCTGGTGGGTCTCCCATCATTTCGACATCTTCGGCAATTTGGGTCTCTTCAAGATCGTCATCGTGTGTGTCTCCAATGGCGAATGGCATGTTGTCATCTATGACTTCGTCGAGGAAATCCACATAGTCCACTTCCTCTGGCCAGTGCATACGCTTCATCATCCTCCGGATATGGAGCTCGATTGCTACATCGCCAACGTTGAGGGACAAGGTTCCTTCCCTCACATCTACAATTACTCCAGCGGTGGCTAGGAAAGGGCGCCCAAGTATCAGTGACATATCACATTCTTCCTTAATGTTCATCACCACGAAGTCGCATGGCAAGCAAAGTCCGCCCGGTACTTGCAGTGGTACGTTTTCAGCAATCCCCACCAGCCTAGTGATTCATCCATCGGCGAGTTGTATCTTCATGTCCGTGGCATTGAATTCGGTCCCCATATTCAGTTTTTTGAACATCGCGAGGGGAATGAGGCTCACGCTTGCTCCCAAATCCACTAGAGCTTTCTGAAGAGGGGCCCCTCCAAGCGTGCAAGGAATTCGGAAACTACCGGGATCTTTAAACTTGGTCAGCATCTTCTCCTTTTTGGTGAACCACGTACTTTGCTCGGCAAGCATGACCCTTTCCTTTCTCCTCTTTCCCGCGATCAAATCCTTGAGAAACTTTGCATAGGACGGGATTTCGACGATAGCATCTAAGAACGGGATGATCAAGCTCACTCCTCGCAAGTACTCCAGAAATTTAACAAGCCTCTTCTCAATCCTTGCCTTCGCCAACCGTTGCAAAAATGGTACCGGTGGCATATATGTTCGCTCCTCTCGCGGCTCCTTCATTTTAGATTTTTCATCATTGCTCGCCGCTTTTGGGTCCTCCTCTTCATTGACCGGTTCCTTCTCAACCGAAATTTCCTCCCTCAGTTCCTTAGCTTGAATCATGGCGGGAGTAGTGTCCTTCCCGCCCCTTGTAGTTACCGCTACGATCGCATTGATGTGGCCGGTGTTACTTCGTGGGTTTTGTTTTGGTTGAGCTGGCAACTGTTGATTGGTCTTGTTAAGCAATGTGAGTTGCTCCGCCAACTATGCCACGACGGTGTTGAGGGAATCTTGTTGAGCCGTCAATCTTGCTTTAATCTTCTTTTGTTCGGCCATGAATTCTTCAACCCTTACTTCGTGCTCCGACCCTGGCGGCGCTTGAGGGGGGTTGGACGCCTCCATCTTTGATTGTATTCCGGGGGTCTATAGGGCCCCGTTTGTTGCCTTGGTGGATAGTTTTGTTGTTGGGATGGCCTCTGTTGATATTGTGGTTATTGTGGAGACCGGGCGTGTGGTTGTTGCGGCAGTGGTTGCTGTTGTGGTGGAGTCAATGCTCCATCATTGTTGGCATATGAAAATCCGGGGTGACCCCTTGCAGCCAGGTTCACCCAATAACCGCTACTGCAGGCAACATATTGATCTTGCTCCATAGCTCCGTCTCCTTGCTCCCCTCCAACGAACATAACCTGGCTTTGATCTTGCCAGACGCTCATGCTTCATGTGGATGTAGATGTGTTGGAAGCTCCATGTGGTTCGCTCATCAACTTCTCTAGCCTCTCTATGGCTTTATGAAGGGAATCAAATTTGGTAGAGAGTTCTGCCACCACTTTTGCCTCATAAATGCTAGTCGGCTTTAAAGACGACGAAAAATGTCCCCTTTCGTCGGCCCACTACCGATTATTTGAGGCCATCTCCTCAAGTAAGGCCGTAGCGTCATCCGATTTCTTTGCCAAAATGGCTCCATTGGCGGCGGCGTCAATTATTTGCTTGGTGCTCGGTTGCAATCCACTGTAGAATTTATGCACTAGCTCCCACGGTTCAATGCTAGGGTGGGGACATTGGAGTTGGAGATCCTTGAAGCGCTCCCACGTCTCATATAAGGACTCCTGGTGGCCTTGTCTGAAGGACATCAAGGTGCTTCGTATCTTCACAGTCTTGGATGGCGAATAGAACTTGTTGACAAATGCGCTTGCTATCTCATCCCAAGTGGTAAAGCAATACAAAGCCTTATCACGGAGAGTGAATAGGAAAAGATGCAGTCGAATAGAATCCGCCGGCATGCCTGGCATCTGGAAGGTTGCGTACTTTGCCAAGAAAATTTGCAAATGGTAGTGTGGGTTCTCTTGAGCATTTCCATGGAATGGGTCTTGTTGTATCAACACTACTAGTCCCGTCTTCAACTCAAAGTTCTTGTCGGCCGCCAACTCCGGCATGGCTATGAAAGAGGTGGTAGACGTGGTCTTGGGACGTAGCCTATCTCAGATGGAGATAATCCTAGTCATTTGTTGTGCCAGCTCCTTTGGTGTTTCCGGCGCGGCCATTTGATTTTCCTCTATAGTAGATATCCTCTCAGCTCTAAACCTCCCTGCCGTACGCTCGATCTCAGTGTCAAAATATGTCTCCTTGGAAAGCCTTTGATCTCGTGTACATGCACAGAAAAAGAGAGTATAGATAGAATTGTTAGCACAATATAGGAATAAAAGAGTGAAACTAATAATAAAATAAAAAAGAAATAGCTAGGTAAAGAAAATAAAATACCGTCGCCTCCCCAGCAACGGCGCCAAAAACTTGATCGACCCCCGGATACACACCCGGGAGACAGTCGTAGTTTTACCGCAAGCGCACGGTGTAGCGGTGAGCGGGTATCGAACACGAGGAGGGACTAATGACGGTACTCTATCTTGATCACTAAGCTATCGGTGGAAAGATGGCTTATAGGATGTTGTTGTCACGGTCGTTCAATTAACAATTCAAATTCAATATAATAAGAGCGTTTAGGGCTAGGGAATTCCCACTACGGATCGTCGTTTATTTCTGTGAATCATGAATCTCAATGTTGCAAGACTTGTGTTGAGGTGAACTAGTCGTAACTAAATAGAGAACCATGTAATGCCCTGATAGCTACTGCACAAGTACTAGAGGGGGGTGAATAGTACTTTAAAATAATTAAGAAGATAATTCCTAATTATCTTGCAAACTCAACCAACAATGCGGAAATGAAAATATTGACAACAAAGAAATACAATCGCAAACAAACGAATTAACGGGTTCGGATCCACCCAAGTCTCCCCGACTTGTTCCCGGTGATCCTACGTCCCAAACACTCGGATCCCCTCCAGATACTTGAGTTAGAAACTTATAACTCAAATTTTCACTATGAAATACTTGTAGAAAACCTCTACAAGATCAAATCATACACAAATGAAAATGTGACTCCCACAAACCGGGATCACACACAACTCTCACAACCGAGAGTAAAACTTGCAATATCAATGTAATTGAAATATGAAATGCTTACCAACAAAATCCTATGCCTTGAGTAAACTTACGATTTTAGGGCAAGGAGGATTTTGGAGGAGAAGAAGTCACCAAACCCTAGCTCCAAGACGATGGACAGCAATAGAAGCCTAGGGTGGATGTTGGTGACCTAGAATCAAGCTCTTGGCTTGAATGGCTCACAATCAATGAATCTCTCTTGAGGAATAAGAGTGAGGGAGAGATTCTTGAGAAATGAATGAGCTTGGAAATGAGAAAAAAATGCTTCTCTTTGATTCTCTAAACTTCAATTAATATCAGCCTTGAATGCTATGAAGAAGCATCTCAAGATTATATAGGATAGAGAAGAGAGAGAGAAAATTCGTGCATTTAATGCTCCAACGGATCTATTTCTGAAGCAGTCTAATCGGTCAAAGAAGGATCACTGACCGACTAGATTCACATCTAGTCGGTCGGTGATTCAACATGGACCGACTAACAGCTTCACAGCCAATATAGAAAGTTCAGGGAATATAGAACTAGTCGGTCTAAGAAGACTTACCGACCGACTAGTTTCACAACTAGTCGGTCGGTGAGTGTTCTTTGACCGACTAACAGATGAAATAGAATATGCTGAATTCAAAGACAGCTAGTCGGTTTAAGAACAAATTCCAACCGACTAGTTTCACAACTAGTCGGTCGGTCGTTGTTCTTTGACCAACTAACTGTAAACAGTAAGTTAGGCTGGAAAATGAAAGCTCAACTAGTCGGTCTAAGAAGGATTCCTAACCGACTAGTTTCACAACTAGTCGGTCGGTGAACCTTCTTGGACCGACTAACTGTAAACAGTGAATGAGCTGAAAAAGAATAAGGCATTCTAGTCGGTTTAAGAAGGATTGCCGACCGACTAGATTGTCATCTAGTCGGTTGGTTCTTCTTCTTGAACCAACTAACATGCACAAGAAGCCGCGTAAAGAAGTGTGAAGCTTCGGAAAAGTTTGTATGGGCTTCTAAGATAATCCTAGCTCTAAGATATGAGCATTATGAAGATTAAAACGTAAGACCTACTCAAGGCTTAACATTCTACGAAAAGAAGCTAGAAGACTATAAATAAAACTTGACGAACCGTCTTCAAAAGCTTCAATCGAATCTTCTTGACTTCAATAATGCTTCTAGAGCTTCAACGAAGCTTTAGGCACACGGTCACGCGCTTTGAGAAGTCTTGAGACGTCGCTTTTGATGTTCATAGAAATTTGGCGACGATCTCCATAACTGCGCTCACAAAGAGTTAGTTCACGATATTTATGTTTGTTCGTCATCAAAACCAAATCCGGGGAATCAATACTCAACATTATCCCCCTTTTTGGTGATGACAAACCAACATAAATAATGATAAAAAATAATGATTCAAATGAAATTTACTTACTCCCCCTGCATTGATGACACGTTAATTCCATATAAATTAATAATCATAAGCATCAAGCAGACGAGTAAAGTATAAAATGTGAATCCAATTATTGAAATTTAGGATCTAAATCCATTTTTATATCTTAACTCCCCCTGAATCTAACATATTAAATTAGATTCACGGTAAATTGCTTTGAATTATCATGTAGCACATCGTCATTATTAATTCTCTCCCCCTTTGGCATAAGCAAAAAGAGCGGGAGGAGATCAACGACAACAACAATGGCTAAAAATAAAAGCACGGGAGTCGTAGAATACGACCACTGTTCAAATGACACCAAAGAAAAATCACGACGAAAATCAAAGTGTGCCAACGAAACCATAATCGAAGATCGAAAAATAAAATCATCAAAACTCAAATCAATTTCACATATTGAGTTATGGAACATACTCTCCAATATCAACATTCTTAATTAGTGCATGGAAAACAATTCTATGTTTTCATAGAAATAATTTCTATTAAATCAAATGTAATCGTCGAGCGACGAAGTCAACATCAGAGACAATAATATAATGTTCACAAAGAAGTAAATGTCAACACGATGTATCTATTATACATTTGACAGTGTTTTTTGAATCCTAGGGCTGACTAGGACAAGTGAGGGAGATAAAAAGCGGCTGAGATTTAATCTTGGGGAATGAACGGTTAAGATTAGAGTTTGTGAAAAAATTGGAGGGAAACTTTGTTTTTTGGTGAGAACACGTGAGGGGGGACCACGTTGGGAATCTTAAACGTTGAAGGAAAAAAATTTAAAGGAAAAACTTTTGAATTGATGCGTGCATGACCTGGGGCCACATGACCTGGGACCACATTGGGAATCTAATAACTTTAAAGGAATTCAATTAAAGAATGTTAATGAGAATGGCGAAAATTAAGATTGTGTTTCTTCCGCATTTCCAGCGGGCCACATGAGCTCCATGCTGGAATTTGCCAAGAGGCTCCTCCAAGCCTCACCAAACTCATTAGCGATCACAGTTCTCATCGTCACAACCCAACTCCGACCCCTCTCTTCGACCGCGACCGCGACCATCAAATCCCTCGCCGCCTTCGGCCTCGACATCGGCTTCCATGAGCTCCAGCCCGTCGATCCCCCCGCCGGCGCCAACGGCCCCGAGGAATTCCTGTCCCTCTTCCTCCAGAGCTACAACCCGCACCTAAAGCAGGCCATCTCCTCCTCCTCGCCCCCCGTCTCTGCTCTCTTCATCGATTTCTTCGCAACCGCAGCCATCGACTTACGTCTACTACACATCGACCGCCCTGATGCTGGGCCTGACGCTTCACCTGCCGAGCCTTGAGGCGAGGATTGAGGGAGAGTTTGAGGAGGTTGGGGGGGATCGAGCTGTCCGGAATTGAAGCGATACCGTCGGGGTCGATGCCGGCCCCGCTGACGAGCAAGAAGAGCGGGAATTATAGGTGGTTTGTGTATCACGGAGGAGATTCAGGGAGGCCAGGGAGATCGTTGTGAACATGCTTCAAGAACGGGAGAGTCGAGCTCTGGGGGTGCTGGCCGAGGGCATGTTCGTGTCGCCGGTCATCGGACTCCGCCAGTCTATCCCGTTGGCCACGTGCTCTGTCTTGATGACGACGAGAATATCAAGGATCCAAGTCACCGGCATGAGTGTATCCGATGGTTGGATGAGCAGCCGCCGGCGTCGGTGGTCTTCCTGTGTTTCGACAGTAAAGGATGCTTCGATGACGCCCAGGTGAACACCGCTCAGAACCTACTCTCAATTTTGTTCAATTTCCATGTTTTGATCAAACAGATACAATTTCAATAGTTTCAAAAAAATGAACATCTCATTTCCGATGTATCAAAATTAAAAAAACAATGAACATCATGTAACGGCCTGATCGATGAGCAAATATGATGGATTTTTTTAATTTTTGGTGTGTGGATGTATTAAGATGTAAAATCATATCCAACGGTTTATATTTTTAAAGATATCAGAAACAGACTTTTTTTCATAATGTTTGATTTCCCAACACACACAATGTTCATGTGTGAACATTTCACATAGAAATAAATAGCAGTATTAAGATTAACAATGGCTTTCGGATTCAAATGGCTCAAAGCCAATTGTTGACATTTAATCAGTTCGTGTTTATTTTACTGCTCTTCAAATTGAATCAAGTACACTGCATGATTCTTGCTGTAATTGCAGGCGAAGGAGATGGCGGCAGGACTCGAACAAAGCGGCCATCGCTTCCTCTGGATCTTGCGGAGTCCCCCAACGGGCGGCGTGAATGAACCGGCCGACGCCAACCTCTCCGAAGCGCTAACAGACGGCTTCTTGGATAGGACAATGGGAAGGGTGCTGCCGTGCTGGTGTGGCCGTCGTGGGCCCCGCAGACGATGAACTTATCATATGTGGCATATGTGGCAGTGTCATGTCAAGTTTTGGGGGGAATTTTTTGGGTTGAAGAGAAATTTGTTGGGAGAACACAAAAACTTTTCTTTTTTGAAATTGGCACCATCAGCACTTAATACCCTTCATTCAAAAATGACCCAAAAAAGGAGACCCAAAAAAATGAAACCAAAAAACACACAAACACAAAAATGAAACCCAAAAGTGGACATCGCTTGAACTTTATTTCGGCTGACAAAAAAAAATTGAAATCCAAAAAAAAACACAGGGAATGTGCATTCAAAGAGGCGGGCTGAGCTTTTTGGGCGTCCATTTCAATTAACCCCTCAAGCAGAGGTCTGACCAACCCATTTGCACCGCGCCGAAGGCGCCCGCGTCGATTTTTATACGCTAATTTGTTGTTCTGCGCCGAAGACACCTGCACCGAATTTATTGTTCATCGCCGAAAGCGGCCGTGCCTCTAAATTTTTTACGCTAATTTGTTGTTCATTTAAATTTTAGCTGTAGAAATATTTTTTGGAACAAAGATTTGGCGGGAAAAAAATCTTAAATGCACCGTGCCCGCGGGCACGGGTTATGACTATATATATATAAGAACATGGATACATCAAAAGTATACATCTGCCAACAATAATATAAACGATCCTCAGATCGGGGCACATCATACAGCATATGTCACAGCATACATCGAAGAATCACAAAACATGTATACATCAAAATACATCATAAAACATCCAAAAATATCAAAAATCCATAACCACCAACTATCCTACCCCAGTCTCTCACGACTAAATATATCATCCAAAGTGCACACGGGAGAGCCCTCCAACGCAAGCTCAGGAGGTGGAGGCAGGGTCAGCAGCAGCAGCAGGCTCTGCAGAAGGGGTGGTGGTCACTGGGTCGACAGGAGTGTCCACAGAAGGGAGAGTCGCAGCAGGAGTGGTCTCGGGAGCACCGGAAGAAGTATCCACCGAAGGAATGGTGGCAGCAGGTGTGCTCTCGGGAGCACCAGCAGAAGCAACAGCAGCAGACGTACCCTCAGTGGCACGGACAGGAGATCCAACAAGCTCCTGGAGTTTAGCCTCATCCATCTGAAGGATCCTGCCAAAACAGAGTTAGGATCAATAATATGAAGTGTAGACTTACACTTGCGTATGCTGCACGGTAGTCTACGAACTTCGCCTTCGGATTCGCCACGACGGATCGAGTCTACTCACGAACGGAGTAAGGCTGCTAAATCCACAATCTAAATCTCTAATTTAGATTAAGAACTTGGATGGAGGGAGAGGAAATATTTCTGCAGAGCTTCGCTATGAAGAAGATGCATGCATGAATTTCATGCAAAAATGTGTAAGGAAAATGGCTACCCTTGGGTCTTATTTATAGCCCCCAAGGTAGTTATTTTAGGGTAAGTTGTTCCTTTGGAACAACTTAATTAAGGTGTACCATGATACATGGCACATTATAAGCTTAAGTTGTACCATATGCATGGTACAACATAAGCTTAAGATATTCCCCCTTTATTAGCCATATGTCGCATGCACTTATGCATATATAATGCGACTTTCCCGCTCATACAGAGATCCTCTCCGCAAGGGAACAGATTCCCTTTGCACATGACTTAGTGTGCACGACGTTCGAGGTCCGTATTCCCTCATACATCCCCCACAAGGGTGTACAAACGTCTTCCATATCCAACATCTCCCACTCACACTTGAGGGGATTGTAAGAGAACGTCTTTCCCTTAGTTCTTTCATCTATCATACCGAGAAATAGACCGTGCGACCGTCATGCGCGTAGAGTCCGTTGTTGTGCACTTGTTAGAGATACACAACGACCTCGAAGGTGCAAAGTTGAGTAGTTCAACGCATGCTTTACCCTAGATTATTTCTTCACATTTCTTATACTTTATATTCAACAATTGAATCCCATCTGGATTACAATTGGCTGGCCAGCTTTGAATCATTAAAGTCTAAATGCGAACATGAAATCAATCTTCCTCTTCTTGAGAACCTTATGATCTTGACTTGATTCGCTTTTCTAACGTGCCCCGCCGAGCCGAATTACCATAGCCCATTAGTAACACGCTAAGATAGCGATCATCTCGTCAAATCTAAAGGAACCAATTGGAGTCCTTGAGGGTAAGAGTTAAGACCCGTATGGCCTTTGAGTCTCACATAATAGCAAACACTATTGCTACTAACTCAGTGGTCGAAATGCATACGTGGTATGAACACGTATTACAACATCACTCCTTTCCCAGGGAGAGTATGTCTTAATGATGTTGTACGGATGAAAGATCAGACACCACAGTGCCTATCTTTTGAGTCCCCTTACTACTCAGGAAATATTCCCGGACTCTCATCCTGCATAAGACAGATAGGATTAAAAAATCCAATGAGATCTTTATATCCTTGTGATACAGATCTCAGATCTTTTGTAAGCATCCATATGATGCAGATCTTTCATTCGACTATCTTGTTAAAGTCTTGACTCTAAATCATTCGTCTAATGATTTTGACTTTAAACTAGTCTCATCTCTATCTTATCCATCTGATAAGATAAGGCGGTTGCTCATGTGAGAGAGCCAACCTTAATCTGTCCGACATACACACAATTCAGCTGAGATTTCAAAAATGTACACAAACATTTCTTAAGAAATTCATATGCAATGTTGGAAAAAGAACTTATTCTTTTATTAATTTTGATCATTTCTTAGACATGGGAATATATATTTGGTACAACTCAGCCCATACGCAATCCTTGAGATGATAAGTGTTTATAAAACACATTTCTGGGGATCGCTTTCGTAAGCTGATCCTCTATCGTCTCATGCGTAGATATGTACCTTATGTCTACCTTCTTGGTTTTATCATAGTCTTTTGCAAATCTGCAGTTCCTTTAAGATACTGCATTATCCTCTTAACCGCTTTCCAGTGTTCTTGCCCTGGGTTGGATTGGTAACAGTTTACCATTTCCAACGGCAAAACAGATGTCCAGTCTCGTACACACCATAGTGTACATAAGACTATCAACTGTACTGGAATATGGAACTTTTTCCATAATTTCCTTTTCCTTTTGGTTCTTTGGACGTGATTCCAGATATAAATTATCGCATATGCTTATATGAATATCAATGGACTTGCAGTCCTGCATATTAAATCGTTCTAGAACCTTCTTTATATAAGTCTCCTGTGAAAGAGAAAGAAGTTTCTTCGAACGATTCCTTGAAATCTTAACTCCAAGGATATATGCGGCTTTTCCTATGCCTTTCATCTAAAATACTGATGAAAGCCAAGCCTTGATACTCATTACAAAGCCCTTGTCATTTCTGGCTATTAAAATGTTATCTACATATAGATACATGATAATATACTTGCTTTTAATCCTCTTGATATATACTCAGTTATCTTCATCAAGCATGGAAAAAATCCATTTGATAAGACAACTTCTTGAAATCGTATATACCATTGCCTCGAGGATTATTTAAGACCATATATGGACTTACGAAGTTTACAAACCTTATGTTTGTTTCCTTCTTTTACAAACCCTGTTGGTTGTTCCATATAGATCTCCTCGTCCAATTCTTCATTGAGAAAGGCAGTCTTTACATCCATCTGATGTAATTCGAGGTATAAGCAAGCTACCATTGCGAATCAAGGTAAAACGCACAACAGGTGAGAAGTTTTCTTTGTAGTCTATCCCTTCCTGTTGCGTAAAACCTTTCGCGACAAGGCGAGCTTTATATCTATCTATAGAGCCATCAGCCTTATGCTTGATCTCGAGAACCCATTTGTTCCCAATTGCTCTATGTCCTCTGGGTGAGTTAACTAAGTCCCAGACTTGGTTAACTTTTATGGATTTCAATTCCTTCTTCATCGCTTCCATCCATTTGTCTTTTGCAGGGCATGATGTGGCATATTTGAGATTCTTCAAGTCCTTGTTGACTCGAATTTAGATCAATTCTAATATCACTCCCACTTGAAATGTTGTTAGAATTGCTCCCACTTGGATCATTATTCCCGTATGGAATAGGATAATCGTCATTCGTATAATCCATTGGTGAAGGTTGAAAAGTATTTTCGTTTTCACCAAGAATTCTCCCACTCGAATGAGGTAATCCTTCTTGATCACAAATCTCAAATAGAGATAAGTCCTGACTTATCTCGCCCTGTCTTGGAAACTCGTTTTCCAAGAAAGTGACATCCCTCGACTCAAACTCAATTAGCACACCATTGTCTTCCTGACTAACAAAAACATAACCTTTGGAGTTTAATGCGTATCGTTTAAAGATACATTTCCTTCCCCATGGCCCAAGTTTGCCATACTTATGGGAGGAAATATGTGCGTTGAATGCACAAACTCAAGGTAAAATGTTTAAGTTAGGAGACCTTTGGTTCCACAACTCATAAGGAGTGGAGCTAACTGATTTCGAGGGTACGCGGTTTAAAATGAAAACGGTTGTCAATAATGCATCACCCCAGAAGGTGATTGGCAAGTTAGCTTGCGCCATCATTGAACAGACCATTTTTCATTAAAGTCCTATACCTCCTTTCTGCAACACCAATTTGTTGAGGAGTATAAGGCATAGTTACTTGATGTACTATGCCTTTTTCATCACAAAGTTCCTTTAAACTTGTTGATTGATATTCACCGCCCCTATCGGTTCGCATGACCTTAATCTTGCGATCTAATTGATTCTCCACTAAACTCATATAGTTTTTAAAACAGGTTTAGTGCTTTCACTTTTGTGGGATATCAAATAGATATTACCGAATCGGGTGAAATCATCAATTAAAAGTGATGAAATAGGACTTCCCGCGTCTTGTCTTGACATTCATCGGACCATATATGTCCGAATGGATAAGCGGTAATGGAACCTTGGCCCTTGTGCCGGTTCCAAACGGCTTGCGACAAGATTTCCTTTCAAGGCAATGTTCGCATGTCGACATTTCAACCTTTGAAACATTGGATAGAAGGCCACGTTTGGCAAGTCTATCCATACGCGTTGGTCCAATATGACCAAGCCTTGATTGCCAACAAATTATATTAGACTCATTAGTCAAAGAATTTGTCATAAGGAAATGAGAAATCATACATTGTACTTATTACAATGAATCCTTTAAATACATAACCCAGAACCAATAAAGGAATTATTACAAAAATAGGTCCATATTACAAACATGAAGGAACCAACCATTAACCAAGACCCAATAAATTGACCACAATTTTAATATTCCTTTGAATATATGGAATGAAGAGAACATCATGAAGTAGGATAGTGCGGCCGTTGTCCAAGACAAGCTTGCGAGTCCCAACGCCTTTCACTTCAACACGTGTGTTGTTTCCTACATTGATCCACTTCATTCCTTGAGTATCCGGTGATACTCCACGAAGGACCGTCTGTCCTTTGCTATGTGGTCGGTGGCACCTGAATCAATTATCCCAAAATGGATTAGATTCCACAAGAAATAGTGAACTAGAAACACATATGTAACTAGTATTACAAGTTACCTCGTCACTTCCACTCGTACATGAACGAGCATAGTGACCGAGCTTGTTGCACTTGAAGCACTTGATTCTTTTCAAGTCTTTCTTCTTGTGCCATTTCTTGTGTCCACCCTTATGTTTGGGTTCCTTGGTAGACTCAGGTTGCTTATTACGTTCATTAGAAGACTTCGAACGATCTTTACGTTTCTTTCCCCCGTGTGAGGAACTAGCAAACATGTGCACTTCTGCACCTGGCTTGGCAGCCGCAAGCCGCTCTTCCTCTAATTCGAGGTGCTTGGAAACATCGTTGAAGGTCTTGATGCTCTCATTATGAGTGAGATGCATCTTCATCTGATCCCACCCATTTGGTAGGGAACGTATGACTGCTTGGATTTGTTGCTCATCTGTGAGCACATGACCTGCGTCCTTTAACTCCGAGATAAGGTTCGCCATATGTCGCAGATGTTTCCCTATGGAATGATCTGGACGTTTCTTATATGTATCGAACTTTATAGTTAAGGCGCGAAGTTTGGACACCGATGTGCCACCGAACTTCTCCTCTAGCTTGGACCATATGTCCATAGCTAGGTCATGTTCTCGGAAGATGCACATTATGTCATCAGCCATACTGCTTAATAACGTAATGCGCGCTATCTTATTCTTCCGAGACCAAGCATCAAAAGCTTCCTTGTCTCTTCGGTGTTGGGCCGTAGTGCCCAACTCGGGTTCAATCATTACGTTCTTTAGAGTTTCGAGCACTTCTTGCTCCTCTAAAACGTATTGTATCTTAATGGACCAAAGTTTGTAATTATCGCCGTTGAGTTTTTCACCTTTGTTTAACTCAGCGACGATATTCTTTGAAGCGGAAGACATTTTACTTTTAAAATGCTGCAAAAGACACAAAACCGAAGGTTCGATCAAAAACATTGCATAAAAAAATTCTTAAAATATAACTCCCACTTGAAATGATAATAGAATATCCCATTTGGATAGTTCTAAAATTCAAATCCCACTTGGAATTATATTATATTTGATAAGTTACTTTCGAAAAATATTGAAGGTGTTGTTCTAGAATCGAAAAGGTCTCTATGATTCCAATCACCATCTAGAACAACTTTCAATATTCCCCCATCACTTATCAAACTATAGTACTCTTATAGTACTAGCAGCGGAAAATAAGTATTTGATAAGTTACTTTCGAAAAATATTGAAGATGTTACTCTAGAATCGGAAAGGTCACTATGTTTCCAATCACCATCTAGAGTAACTTTCAATATTTCTCCCTCACTTTATCAAATGTTAGTACTCTTATAGTACTTAGCAGCGGAAAAGCGTTTTTGAAAACGTATTTTTCAAAACGAATATAAAATACATTGGCTAATCTCCGTAGAGTAGAGCACAACGTCATAAGTTCATTGGCTAATCTCCGTAGAGTAGAGCATAATGACATGGCTAATCTCGCATGAAGTAGAGCATTACGGCTAATCTTCAAGGAGTAGAGCACAATTTCATAAGTACATTGGCTAATCTCCGAAGAGTAGAGCACAATGACTTGGCTAATCTCGCATGAAGTAGAGCAGTATGGCTAATCTTCAAGGAGTAGAGCCCAAGTTAAAAACTTCATTCAAACGTTAGTCCCGTATGAACTAGTCGGCACTGTGGTTAGCCCCGTATGGGCTAATCGACACATTCGAGTTTGACCAATGCCTTTTGTCACCCCGTATGGGTCATTTGGCAAGTTTGCAATCGACCCAGACCATCTGTCGGATTGGTCGACCAAAAACACAAAATTGGTCGACCAATATTCGAACTGCAACTTCTCCCGGCCAGGGCCTCTGCCCTGGCCGGGGCTTGGCCAATGGCCGGCCAGGGCCTCTGCCTTGGCCGGCCAGGGGGCCTGCCCCCCTCGGCCAGGGCCGGCCAGGCCACTGGCCTCTGCCAGGGCCGGCCGGCCAGGCCACTGGCCAGGGCCAGGGCTCCTGCCCTGGCCTCGGCCAGGCCCTGGCCTAAGGCCAGGGCGCTGCCCTGGCCTCTTGCCAGGGCGGCCTGGCCGCTGGCCGGGGCCAGGGCTCCGGCCCTGGCCTCTGCCAGGGCCAGCCTGGCCGGCAGGCCCTTGGCCAAGGCCGGCCACTGCCGGCCCGGCCTTGGCCGGCCACTGCCGGCCCGGCCATGGCCGGTCATGGCTTGGCCATGGCCGGCCATGGTCAAGGCCTTTCGGCGTTGGCCGGCCATGGCCCCTTTGGCCATGGCCGGCCACCCCCTTTGAATGGGGTTGCCGCACTTTCTCCTCCCCCTTGTTGGGGTGGTCGCCGGTGGTTATTGGCCGTAGCCAACCCCCTCCGCATGAGGAGAGGGGGTGCATGGCCTTCATGGCCCATTTGGCCATGGTGCACATGCACCAAATTTTCCTCTTACCCGATGGAAATAACTTCCATCATCTTCCTCGATGAAGCACCCGTTCGTCGATGAAGCACCCGTTCGTCGAGAATTTAGTTATTTTCTAATGGCCGTGTGCCAAAAATGAATAACTTACTACGTGAACGGTCGGTTCTTCCCGTCACGGAGAGTTCCTACCATATCCATAATGATAGGAGACCCTAACGTGAAAAGAACAACCGCTGCGTTCTCTTCGTCACGAAGCGTTCCTACTATATCCGTAATAGTAGGAGACCCATTCGTGAAAAAGACAACGACTCGTTCGTAGTTTCGACGGGGCGATGGTTTGACCGGGGCGAACCCATATGGCTCTGATACCAATGAAGGATCCTGCCAAAACAGAGTTAGGATCAATAATATGAAGTGTAGACTTACACTTGCGTATGCTGCACGGTAGTCTACGAACTTCGCCTTCGGATTCGCCACGACGGATCGAGTCTACTCACGAACGGAGTAAGGCTGCTAAATCCACAATCTAAATCTCTATTTTAGATTAAGAACTTGGATGGAGGGAGAGGAAATATTTCTGCAGAGCTTCGCTATGAAGAAGATGCATGCATGAATTTCATGCAAAAATGTGTAAGGAAAATGGCTACCCTTGGGTCTTATTTATAGCCCCCAAGGTAGTTATTTTAGGGTAAGTTGTTCCTTTGGAACAACTTAATTAAGGTGTACCATGATACATGGCACATTATAAGCTTAAGTTGTACCATATGCATGGTACAACATAAGCTTAAGATATTCCCCCTTTATTAGCCATATGTCGCATGCACTTATGCATATATAATGCGACTTTCCCGCTCATACAGAGATCCTCTCCGCAAGGGAACAGATTCCCTTTGCACATGACTTAGTGTGCGCGACGTTCGAGGTCCGTATTCCCTCGTACATCCCCCACAAGGGTGTACAAACGTCTTCCATATCCAACACCATCTCCTCATCGTCAGAAACTGACGGAGGAACCTCAATGCCCAAGTGAGAGCAGATGCAAGCTAGCATCTCCTCAGAACGAGAAACACGAGACTCCACACGTCTCAAGGAAACGGTAAACTCAGCGAGTGAGGGAGGAGGTGGTGGAGCAGCTGAAGAGGTACCCTCGGTGGTAGAAGGGGTAGTCCTCTGAACGTGACGAAGCACCGCAAGAGACTTCTTGACGGTTGTCGCATTCAGAGGAGGACCCAACGGACGCTGGTCATCGGGAGGGAGAGGGACCCCGAAGTGACGAAATACAAGCGTCAGAAGGCAAGGATATGGGATGTGAGCTGATTTGGTGGTCTTGTGGATACATTCAAAAGAGTCCATCTTATCAAGGATGATACGAGCCCAATTGATCTCGCTCCCCATGAAAAGAGCGTAGATAAGTTTAAGGAATGGCTGGGAGGGTAAGCTAGATGAGCCGTACTTCGGAAGGAGGCACGACTTCAGGATAAGGTTAAGAACCCAAGCATTCGGCTTAAATATTTCGAGGGGACGCCAATCATGGCAGGAGGGATGACATGAAACATTTCGACAAGCATGGTCTGGTCAAGATCAGAAATATCATCCACAGAGATATCAGCTGGAAGAATGCCAGAGGATGACACACCTATCAACTCCCCTAAGATTTCTGCCGTGAGGACAATAGGTGTCCCCAAGACAACCGTCTCAATGGAGTGAGTGTCGTCATATTGACCCCGGACACGATTCGCATAGAATAATTTGACGAGACGGGGGTACGGGTGAGGGTTCGCCTTGGGGTCATGGCGAAGATAGTCAAGTAGGCCGCTGTAGGAAAGAAGATGGGCGAGATGTGGAAAATCAGAGAACTGAACAAAGTGCTCCAATATCAATGGACAGTGCTCAATACGGTTGTAAGCCGCGAGACACAACTGGTCATCGCGACACAACGATATGTCGACACCGCCCAAAGGCATAGGAGCCTTCCCCTTAGATGGACAAGTGCTAGAACGAGGTGGAGGAGTAGGAGCCCTAGTGGTATGCTCGGTCTCCGAAATATACTCAGTGTCGAAGTCATCGGGAGGAGTGGGAGCACGGAATGAGCTGGGCTTGGGTTGAGAAGATCGGGCTCTAGGCTTCGCAGTCGCCGTCCTCTTCTTCTTAAGAGGAGGCGAGGAGGAGGATGGACGGGTCGATTTGGTACGGCGTTTGGTTTGAGGGGGGTCCGTAGGAGGAGACTCAACGGTCATGGGAGACGGTGTGGTAGGACGGATAGGTATACGCGTCTTCGCCATGATCGAGACGAGACAACGCACAAACGAACTAGAATTCGAAATCTAGGTCGGAAAACAACCCTAGAACAAACCCTTAAAACGATCGGAAATCGACGAAATCAAACCCTAAAATGAGAGAGAGGGAGGAGATATACCCAGGGAGGATGATCGACGGCAAACTTGGTCGGAGATGGCTGGAAATCGACGGCAAACGGCGGAGGAGAGTGAGGGAGTCGAAGGGGTTTAGGGGATGAGAGACTTTTCGCACCGATTAGAAATGAATCTAATCGGTGCGGGAGTGAATAAATCGACTTGGAAGTGGAAAAGACACAACAGCCCCTGTGCATTTAGTCGGTCACAGTTCAAGCGCTGACCGACTAGAATGAGATCTAGTCGGTCGGCCAATGAGCTTGAACCGACTAAGTGCAAACAGTAACTAAAGCCAAATTTTGAGCAAGAGTTAGTCGGTCTGAGTTCATTCACTGACCGACTAGAACGCAATCTAGTCGGTCGGCCAATGAACTTGGACCGACTAAGAGAGTCCAAAATTGTGAAATTTTGAAATTTTGAGTTCTCTCCTAATCGCACTTGGACGAAACATCGAAATACTCTCATACATCATTAATCTACCCCATAAAACATCGAAAGATATAAATACGACGTTCATGAATATTTCGAGCATAAATTCCGAAAATTCAACCAAAAATCCAGAAAATCTCAACACATCTAGCATGCGCAAATATAACGAAAATATTATCATGCAAGATTATTGAACATATGAATCCTAAATCTCGGATTCACCCATAATCCCCAATTCTCGACGTAACCGCACAAAGGATTCTTTCTAGAGTGGTTTCGTGAAAATATCGGTGATTTGCTTCTGGGTTTCAACGTACACTAAAATGATGTCCTTTTTAGCAACATGATCATCTAAGAAATGGTGATGGACATCTATGTGTTTAGAACGGGAATGGTGTACCAGATTCTTAGAGAGACAAATTGCACTTTGGTTGTCCACCATGATAGGGCAAGTATCACAGTTTATACCAAAGTCTTTAAGAGTGTGTCTCATCCAAAGAACCTGAGCACACGCAGCACCGGCGGCAATATATTCCGCCTCGGTGGTTGAAAGTGATACGGAATTCTGCTTCTTAGAAAACCAAGAGACAAGAGAATTTCCTATAAAATGGCAAGTACCACTAGTACTCTTCCTGTCGGATTTGCATCTCGTATAATCTGCGTCACTATATGAGATTAACTCATATGTGCTAGACTTTGGATAAAGTAATCCGAAGTCGAGTGTGTAACTTAAATAACGAAAAATATGTTTTATCGCTACTAAGTGAGATTCCTTAGGTTGAGACTGATAACGAGCACATACAAATACGGCAAACATAATATCGGGCCTACTAGCAGTAAGATATAATAAACTACCTATCATACCTCGATATAGACGAATGTCTACATCTTTTCTGCCTGTATCTTTATCAAGATGTGTAGTAGTGCTCATTGGAGTCTTCTTGCCTGAGGCATTCTCCATTCCAAATCGCTTTAGCAACTCCACCGCGTACTTGGTTTGGTGGATGAAGATTGCATCGTTCATTTGGCGAATTTGGAGACCTAAGAAATATTTGAGCTCACCCATGTGGCTCATCTCAAATTGATCCTTCATAACATTAGAAAACTCTTCGCAAAGAGTGAAGTTAGTAGCACCGAAAATGATATCATCTACATAAATTTGAACTAAAATAATATCATTATTCGAATACTTAACAAATAATGTAGAATCAACTTCACCCATTTTAAAACCCAAATCCAAAAGAAAGTTCTTTAGACGGTCATACCAAGCTCGAGGAGCTTGTCTCAAACCATAAAGTGATTTCTTAAGTTTGAAAACGTGATTTGGAAATTTTTCATTTATAAAACCCAGAGGTTGAGAAACATAAACTTCCTCAACGACATCTCCGTTTAAAAACACACTATTTACATACATTTGAAAGAGTTTAAAATCTTTATGGCATGCAAAAGATAACAATAATCTAATAGATTCTAATCTAGCTACCGGAGCAAAGGATTCTTCAAAATATATACCTTCCTCTTGCCGGTAGCCTTAAGCTACTAACCGAGCTTTGTTCCGGACGACGATTTGGTTCTCGTCGGTCTTGTTCTTGAAAATCCACTTTGTTCCTATAACGGTGTGGTTCTTTGAGGGCAGTGGAACAAGCTCCCAAACCTCATTCCTCTCAAATTGAATGAGTTCCTCCTCCATGGCTAGGATCCAAACACTATCTTCGCACGCTTCGTTAATATTCGTTGGCTCAATTGAGGAGGCAAGGGCACAATGAGCGAAGTAGTTGAATTGAGATCTCGTCTTGACACTATCAAGGATGTTGCCAATGACTTGCTCATGGGGATGGTCACGAACTGTGTGATGACCCGTATTCAGCAATACCCATTTCCTACGTATTTTCTTAAATTGAGAGTATTTTGTAATGGTTGATCAGGTGTTTTAGATCAAAAAGTTTTCTAAATCATTTATAAAAAATATTTTGTAGTACCAATATAGTTATAGCCTATTTTAGAGTATACGAGTACCATCCTAAATCCCTAAATGATTTTTATAATTATTTAAACTCAATTATTAATGTTACAGCCGTAACAATTATTTTCTATGTAAACGTTATCAAAATGATTTCAAACTTCTACCATAAGCTTCTAAGATCATTTAGTGCTTCCCACATTAATTTCGTAATTTTTGAAGTCAAATCAATAAAGAACCCGCAACCCCGCTTTCTAAACGTTTTGGCCCAAAACACGTATTTCTGTAGTCCAAACTACGAAATAGATCTCGTAGTCACGATCCTCGTGACGATACAAACCCGTGGCTATATTTTCGTAATTTTTTTGGAGTCGTTTAACCCCAGGGGCAAAATTGTAATTTCACTAATTGTTTTCACTAATTACTGTTTTACATTTCCCTAATTACTTTTTACTTAGATTATTACCTAGTTTAATTTCTTAACCGTCGGCAACCTCACACGTTTTGATTTAGAGTTTTGGTCTAAGCTTCTAACCATTTTATCAAAAAGGCTAACTTTGCATTTATTCCCTTGACTAAATATTAATTACACCCTATTATTAAACTAATTATCCTTAGCCTATTTAAACAGCTGCTCGTTCTCTTCTCTTCACAGCATTGCCAACCCAAGCCCATGCAAGTTTCGAACCTAGGCTAACACCTCCCTAATCAATTTCTCCTCATTAATTCCCCAGGCAAAACAAATAATAACAACCCTGGCTTATTAAAGCCCAAGCCCGAACCCGCATCACCCTTGCACCCTTCCCCTTCTCAGTCGAACACCCCCTCCGAGAGTCACCGTCGCCTGAAATGGTGAGCACCGCCGTTCACCGGAGCACCCCGCTCCCCACGCTTCCCCGTACACCCACGCACCCAGGCGAACCCCGCCTTCCTCTCCCCGCGACCGCCGCTCTCCGACGTAAGCCTCGACAGCTCCCCGCCACGACGAACCCCCTGCTCGCCGACGACGTGAGGTGCAGCGCTCACGACTCCACCGCTTCCCGAGCTCACGGTTCCCCCTCTGACGTCTCCCCTGTTCCTGCTCGCCTCACCGGAGTCGCCCGCCGCCGCCGCCGCTCGAAGCTGCCGGAGACCGCCGCCCCGTCGCCGTACCGCCGCCGCTCCCCGCTCTCGCTGCTCGCTCTCTCTCGGAGGTAACGAGCGCTGGGATATGTTTTTAAATATAATACGTATTTAATACATATTTTGATACGTATTTCGTATTTTCTTATATTTATTAAATAATATTAATGGTTTTAAATTTATGGTAATTCGTACAGGCCTCAGAAAAATACGAAACTAGTCCCAGAAAATCAGAAACGTCGAAACGAATTTTTAAAGGCAAAATTAAAATAGATTAAAATTCTTTTAAAATTCGTAGTTTGCAATTTTCACATACACCGTCATACAATAAAAATATATGTTACAGTACTTGTAAATACGATCGTTTTGATATCTTGTTTGCAGAATTCCGACGTACGGTTTGCCCGAAATAAATCTTTGAAGATGTGTAGTAATAATAATTTCTTGTTTTAAAAATCCTTTTAAAATTCGTGATCTGTGATTTTTACGTACACTTAAGTACGATAAAAATATATGTCGTGGTACTAGTGAATACGACCATTTTGACACCTTGATTGAAGAATTCTGATGTACGGTTTGCTCTAAACAATTCCTTGAACATTCATCTTTAAAATTGTTTCTTGATTTTAAAATTTTTTTTGGCTATTTTAAATTGTCTAAAATTGTTAAAAATTATTTAAACAATCTTGAAAAGTAACTACTAGCCTTAGAAAATATTTTAAGCTAATTTAAAATTATTTTCTTAGTCAAAATCAGTTTTTGCTTATTCTCTCATCAATTTAAATAAGTTTTACGTTTTTATTTAATTGCTAAATCGAGTTGTGAAGTCATGAACTTTGGTGAAACTGTTGTACGGACTATTGAGATACCGAGACTGAATTGACTGAATGGAAGATGGAACTTTAACAATATAGAATGGAAGATGGAATTTCAATAATAAACAGATAGTACACGTCCTTTTGACCGACACTAGACTTGACCTGGGATTGGGGTAGTCTATGATCACAAGTGTTACAGAATGACTGGATGCGCCATGCTAAATTACCTCCAACACATTACGGGGGTTAGATCCTTGACCGTTGCCATATCAGAACGGTGGGTAAGCCTCGGAGTTGCTCCCGTCGCAGGCTGCATGTTGGTTATCTCTAGTACTCTTGGGCATGGACTTATCACTAGGATAGACTGGTTATTGATTATTGTTCTAACCTCTTTTTCTACAGTTTGCTACAGTTTGCTTATTAAATGATAAATTGTCACAGGTTGCTGATCGTATTGCGAATTGTTATTGAATAATGAAATTGCTACAGGTTGCAAATAGTATCGCAAATGGCTATTAAATGATTAAATCGCTGCAGGTTGCAAATGTTTAACTGGTTCAACTGCTTTAACTGTTTTAAGTGCTTTAACTCTTTTAAGTTCAACTTATTACTAGTCTTTAATTCTTTTAAAGTTAAAATTATTGCTTGTTTTTAACTCTTTTAAAGTTTAAACTTATTGCTTGTCTTTAAAGTTCAGCTCTGTTTAATTTTAAAATGTCTAACGTTTTGGTTTTGAGATTATCTTACCGAGTAAACCTCGCTGACGGACATTTCATTTTGTTGTTTTACGAAATGTCCGTCAGGTATCGATAGTGAGTTTTTGAAGACATTACTGCAGGAGGCAAGCCAGTGCTCAAAGACTACGTGGAGTATCTACCCACGGAAGACTAGACTTTTACCTTCGCGTCAGCACTTTTAAATATTTGAATAATGTAATTTGTGTACTCTGTTTGTATTGGTCATACTAGGCCCAAGTTGTATCGTAATTATTGTACGATGGATATGTAATAATGTTGTTTGAGCTGCTTCTTAAATTTGCATGCAAGGATCTGCAATTTTTATACAGACGCTTAGTGTGTTTAAGCCAAGGAGGAAGAAAAGGAAAAAGATTCCAAAAGAGAAAAAAAAGTACTCCTCCTTGTTTTAAGCATATCGCGGACCCGCTCGCGTCCTCGCTCCCGGTATAATGGGAAGCGGGGCGTGACAAACTGTATGAAGCTGTTTGGAAATTCCCTGATCACTAGGAACATTCTCAAAAGACTCAATAGTAGGGTTAGTATCATTAGAATCAATAGAATTAGAATTACCAATAGAATCACATAAAACATCCATGGAGTCATCATCATTAGTAATTCTAGACGAGACAAAATTTTCATTGAATGAAACATGAAGTGATTCCTCGATCGTTGAGGTTCGTTTGTTGTATATCCGGTAGGCTTGCTACGGGAGGAATATCCAACAAATATCCCCTCATCGGATCTTGGATCAAATTTGTCCAAACTACCATATGTGTTTTTAATAAAACATTTTGCACCGAAAACTCGAAAATGTTTAACTTGAGGCAATCTACCAAACAACAATTCATAACAAGTTTGTTTGGTGTCGGGCCTCAAAAGTATCCTATTAAACACATAGCAAGCGGTATGTACCGCTTCCGCCCAAAATTGATGGCCAAGTTGGCTATCATCAAGCATAGTGCGAGCACATTCCACTAGCGTCCTATTCTTTCTCTCAACAACACCATTTTGAGGAGGTGCGCGAGGGAAGGAAAAGGTGTGAGTAATACCAACTTCATCACAAAAATTTGAGAAAGACTCATTCTCAAATTCCCCTCCATGATCACTACGAATAGTGACAATGGTGGTTCCAATGAGATTTTGTACTTTCTTAACAAATATTGTGAAGTTTCAAAAGCATCATTTGTATTACTTAAGGAAAATACCCAAGTAAATCTAGAAAAGTCATCAACGATGACAAGTCCATATCGTGCATTTCCTAATGAAGCAACTCTAGTTGGCCCAAAAAGATCTAGATGTAATAGCTCTAGAGGCCGCTTAGATGAAATGCTTTTCTTAGGTTTGAATGACGATTTTGGAAGCATGCCTCGTTGACACGAGTCACAAAAGCTTTTCTTTTGGAAGACAAGCTTAGGAAATCCTTTAATAGAATTTAACTTGGAAAGCTTAAAAAGTGTTCCAAAGTTCACATGACCAAAACGTCGATGCCATAAGTGTTGTTCACTTGTGTTGGAAATGAGACATTGTTCATGTGATTTGGGGATATCTAGGATATATATATCCTTATGGCGTGTGCCAGAAAATAACATATCATTATTATCTTTTCTTAAAATACGACACATTCCTTTCGCAAAGCTAACTTTGTAACCTTTGTCACAAAGTTGGCTTATTGAAATAAGATTGTGGTTTAATCCTTTAACAAGGTAAACATCACTTGTGATGACCCGTATTCAGCAATACCTATTTTCTACGTATTTTATTAATTTAAAAGTATTTTGTAATGGTTGATCAGGAGTTTTAAATCAAAATAGTTTCTAAATCATTTATAAAAAAATGTTTTGTAGAACTAATATAGTTATAGCCTATTTTAGGGTATACGAGTACCATCCTAAATCCCTAAATGATTTTTATAGTTATTTAAACTCAATTATTAATGTTACAGCCGTAACAATTATTTTTCTATGTAAACAATCAAAATGATTTCAAACTTCTACCATAAGCTTCTAAGATCATTTAGTGCTTCCCACATTAATTTCGTATTTTTCTGAAGTCGGATCAATAGAGAACCCGCAAACCCGCTTTCTAAATGTTTTGGCCCAAAACACGTATTTCCGTAGTCCAAATTACGAAATGGATCTCGTAGTCACGATCCTCGTGACGATACGAACCCGTGGCTATATTTTCGTAATTTTTCGGAGTCGTTTAACCCCAGGGACAAAATTGTAATTTCACTAAATGTTTTCACTAATTACTGTTTTACATTTCCCTAATTACTTTTTACTTAGTTAATTACCTGGTTTAATTTCTTAACCGTCGGCAACCTCACACGTTTTGATTTAGAGTTTTGGTCTAAGCTTCTAACCATTTTGTCAAAAAGGCTAACTTTGCATTTATTCCCTTGACTAAATATTAATTACACCCTATTATTAAACTAATTCTTAAACTCTATTTAAACCCTCTAATCTTTCTCTTCTCCTTCACAGTGATACCCAGGCCACTCTCTTCTTCTCACTCATTTGCCTGTTCAAAAGAAATCCACAGACTAACCCAAACCCATGCTTGGCCGACTCACGCACACAGGCAACCCACACACGCATAGGCTCTCTCACACAGCTCTCTCTCAACTCTCTCCCCTAAGCTATCTCTCCCCCTAACCCATACTCATGCACGTGCCCTAGTCAATCTCTCTCTTCTCCGAGAGCAGCTCTGCGTCGAACGCTCTCGCCGCCGTGACCTCCCCTCACCGTCGCCGCGCCACTGGACCACGCTGCCTCGACAACCACTCTCCGACGTCGTACAGTGCCCCGTCGGCGCTGCACGCCCCCGAAGCAGTCGAACCCCCGAGACCTCCGGCGCCGCTCTGCCCTATCATCGAGCAACGAACGCCGCTCTCCCCGTAGCTGCTCCGACCCCTCGCCTCCTCCACGGCGAGCACCTACACCGCCACCTATCCCCTGTTTCCGATCACCCTCCCTCATCGACCTCCGATGTATTGATCACTCCCTATTTTACACATTTTTTCCGCATGTTTGCATGCCATTTGGATCGCCCAAATCATGTTTTTCACGATATATCGACGATATTGCGATGCTTTTCACGATTTGTTGTTTTTGTCGCATTTCAGGTGATTTGGAGCGATTGGGAGTGATCTCGAGATACGCCTACTCCAGAGTGTCACCGACGACCTCCCCGAGGGGTATTTTGCTGTTGGAGAGGAGCGGAAGAAGAACGGGCGTCGCAGGAGCGACGAGGAGGCCAAAACAAGCTGTTTGGGCATTTTCCCACTCGGCCGAGTGAAGGAGTCACTCGGCCGACCAGCGAGACACCGCTCGGCCGACCAGATCAGACACGATTCATATGTGCACTCGGCCGAGCGACGGAGACCACATCGGCCGAGTGACGAGATCCTGTCCGCCCGAGTGGCGCCCAGACAAAGCCATTCAAAAATCGCCAACTTACTGTTTTTCGGCTGCCTGAGCTTCAGAAGACCCACTCGGCCGAGTGGATAATCCCGACCGCCCGAGTACCAAGAAGCCATCGGCCGAGTGACGACAACTCACTCGGCCGAGCCGCCCCCGAAGTGAAGACCCCTGAAGATCGAGACTTACTGGAAATTTACAGGGTTTCTCACTCGGCCGAGCGACTGATGTCACTCGGCCGAGTGCGACGCGCTGCCTGTAGCGAAAATTGCGGATTTCAGGCTGCGCAGGGGTATTTTGGTCACAGTTTTTGGATGATTTTGGGGGGGTATTTAACCCCTGTTTTTACCCTAGTTTTAGAGAGCTTTTCTCTTAGATTTTTGCAGCTTTTTAGATTAACTTTTTAGCTTTATTCTTGTGATTGGAGAGGAGACAAAAGTTGATTTTTTTGTTGAATTATTGGAAGAACTCAATTGGTTTGCCTCTCTCTTCTCTAAAAATTCTATTTTTATTGCTTATCTCAATATTGTGATGAATTCTCTTGTTTATTTCATTGATTATTTTTGCGTTTGTGCTATGAATTGTGAGTAGTCTCCACGTCTTGGGGCGTGGGGATGAACCCTACAAGCCCAATTTCATATTTGTGATGAATTGGTAGAAATTTTGCTAAAATTGTTGTTAGGGATTAGTTTGGGATCGATTTACTACGGATAGCTAGGAGTTCATACCGATTGGGATTTGCAAGAGATTGGATCCCAATTCGATAGGAAACCCTAGAAATCCGAATTGGGTTGGAATCGAATTTCCGTAGTATCGGTTTGCAAGAGATTGGACCGATACTAGGGTTCCCGGTTGCAATTCCGTGCCGATACCCGTTTGCAAGAGATTGGACGGGTAGGAACTATCTCAACCTAGGTCGCGGGCCGAGTTTGCAAGAGATTGGGCTCGGTGCGCGATTGAACGATGATGTTGATCCTAATGCTAGCTTCCCTAGGCTAGGGTTTGCAAGAGATTGGACCCAAACCTAGGATAGCTATAGACCGGCAACAGCGCGAGAGCGTGAGCTTGGTTCTACATTCAGTTGCAACTAGTTCATCCAAAATCTTATTCTAGCAATTTTGATACCGATGAACCACATTTACGAAATACGGTGAGTAGCGGGAATTCCCCATTCCCTAGACGTTCTTTATTTGATTTGATATTTCCGTACTTTGTCTGACGATTGTGACAGGATCGCCAAAGGTAAATTTCTCTCTTCTTAAATAGCCAGGTTGATTGGAACAAGCACGGTCATTCGTCCTCCCTGTGTTCGATAACCCGCTCGCCGCTATACCGTGCGCTTGCGGTAAAACTACAACCGTTCTCTGGGTGTATATCCGGGGTCGACCAAGTTTTTGGCGCTGTTGCCAGGGAGGCGATTGCGTTTGATCTTACCACCCTAGCTATTTCCTTTTTTTTATTATTATTATTTTATTTCTTTATTTTTACCTAACCCTTCCACGGTACTAATCATTTCTTTGAAACTCTGTTTTCTCTGTGCATGTACACGAGATCTACGGCGGACCCTGAAGCTATACTATTTGATCCCGAGATCGAACGTACCGCGCGGAGAATTAGAGCGGAGAGGAGACAAGATCGGGAAGGGAGGTTTATGACCAACCCGAAAACTGCGGACAAATTGGCGGCAAGAATGGCGAGGGTAATTTCTATTCGCGATAGGCTCCGGCCTAAGACCTCTTCTACGACCTCATCCATTGCCATGCCGGAGTTGGCGGCTGACAAGAACTTTGATCTGAAGACTGGACTAGTGGTTCTGATGCAGCAGGATCCTTTTCATGGGAATGCCCATGAAAATCCTCACTACCACATCCAATTATTCTTGTCGAAGTGCGCCACATTTCAGATGCCGGGGGTCTCCATCGATGCCATCAGACTGCGTCTCTTCCCCTTCACGCTAAAAGACAAGGCACTTTATTGGCTGAGGACGCAGTCTGAGGGGGTCTTCACTACTTGGGACGAGTTGGCGAGTGCATTCATTGACAAGTTCTATCCGCCCTCCAAGACGGTGAAGATTCGGAGCGCTCTCATGTCCTTCAAGCAAGGACCCTAAGAGACGTTCTATGAGGCTTGGGAGCGTTTTAAAGATCTGCAGCATCAATGCCCGTACCATAGCATTGAAGACTGGGAGCTAGTCCATAGCTTCTACAATGGTCTCCAACCGGGGACCAAACAAATTATTGATGCCGCGGCGAATGGTGCTATCTTGTCAAAGACTCCCGAAGAAGCTACGGCCCTAATTGAGGAGTTGGCCTCCAATAATCAACAATGGGGCGACGAGCGAGGACACTCTACGTCCTCCTTGAAGCCGACTAGTATCTATGAGGCGAAGGCCGTAGCGGAACTCACAAGCAAGTTTGATTCTCTCCACAAGGTAGTGGAGAGACTGGAGAAGTTTATCACGGAGCCCCAAGGAACCCCTTCCACCTCCGCGCCATCGAACCAAATGTGTGATTGGCAAGACCAATCTCAAGCCATGTACTCGGGAGGAGAGCAAGGAGAAGGATCCTTGGAGCAAGTACAATATGTTGCAGGGAACCAAGGGTATTGGGCCAATCCGGCCACAAGAAATATTCCATGTTTCTCTTACGCCAACAATGAAGGAGCTTTGAACCCACCACAACAACCACCTCAACAAGCTCGACCACCACCACCCCAACAACAACACTATCCACCAAGGGGGCCTCCACAACAAAGTTTCCAACCGAAGCAACAAGTTCCACCTTATAGGCCGCCCGGATACAATCAAGGGTGGAGAAATCAAAATCAAAACCCTCCACAAGCTCAACAACAATCCGACTTCGAGGCTAGAGTGGAGGCATTTATGGTCGAGCAAAAGAAGGTCAATGCTACCTTGAAGGCGGGCCAAGACTCCCTTACAACCGTTGTGGCCCAAATATCGGAACAATTGGCGTTGCTCAATCGAAACACTCAACATTTACCGGCGCAACCCGAGCAAAACCCACGGGACAACACCGGCCACATCAATGTCGTAGGTTCCGTCACTACTAGAGGCGGGAAGGACACCACCCCCACCATGATTCCTACCAAGGAGCCCGTGGAGGAAAGTTTGGAGCCAATTGAACCGGTAGTTGAAGTGGAGAAGGAGAAAGAGCCACAAGAGGAGGAGAAATCTAGAGCGGAGCAATTGATTGAGGAGAGGCGCTTCATGCCACCGGTCCCATTCCCCCAAAGGCTTGCTAGAGCGAAAATGGAGAAAAGGCTAGCGAAGTTTCTCGAGTATCTGAGAGGAGTTAGCCTCAACATTCCCTTCCTCGACGCCATCGTGGAAATCCCCACATATGCTAAATTTTTAAAGGATTTGATTTCGGGGAGAAAGAGGAAGGAAAAGATCATGCTAGCCGAGGAGGGCTCTTGGTTCACTAAGAGAGAGAAGGAGCCGGCCAAATTCAAAGATCCGGGGAGTTTTCGAATTCCTTGCACCTTGGGTGGTGTCCCTCTGCAAAAGGCGTTGGTGGATTTAGGGGCTAGTGTGAGCCTCATGCCTCTCTCCATGTTCTTAAGGCTAAACACCGGGACGAAGTTGAAACCTACCGAAATACGGATACAATTGGCCGACGGGCGAATAACAAGGCCGGTAGGGATCGCCGAAGACATCCCGCTACAAGTCCCGGGGGGAATATGCTTGCCATGTGACTTCGTGATCATGGACGTTAAGGAGGAGGGAGATACGTCATTGATACTTGGACGCCCGTTCCTCGCCACCGCCGGTGTGATTGTCGACGTGCGAGAAGGTACACTTACTTTGACCGTCGGCAACATCGAGGTGGAGCTTCACATTCCTAAGGCTATGAAACACATGCCTTACCACGAGGAGCTTGACTACATGGACCTCCTTGATGAGGTAATAGAGGAGGCGATCCCCCACTCAATTGGCGCTCTTTTCGATGAGGATTTCGAGGAAGGCCCGGATTTAGGCCGAGATGAGAAGATAGATGATTCCCCCGACCTCTCCGCTGAAAGTGATGAAGGCGACGCTGATGTCGCAAGGATTCGAGAGCTCTGCAAGCTCTCGAAATTGAAGTCTTCGAAGAAAGCTCCACCGCTACGGAAATCGGCGTCACCGGTGAAGCCGTTGACCGGGGCAAACGCTAGCTTGGGGGAGCCTCCCCCCAACACTATTCGAGACGGGAGACCACCGAGGGAGAACACGTCGCCGCAACTTCCGAATCCAAGCGTTCTCCCCGGAAAGTTTGATGGGTGCATCTCATATGCACCAAACATCCCGCTTTAATTGAAAATCATAGGGGGTCGAGCTCACGACCTTAAACGAGCGCTTGTCGGGAGGCAACCCGACGGTTATTGCTTTATTTTTACTTTTTCTTTATTTTTGTTTTAGAAATTTTTAGTGTTTTGAGTCGTTCGCCCAAAAATTTTGTGATAATGGGTCCTATTTTTCTTGACAGGAGAGGAGATAGGTAAATCCATCATGAGGAGGATGAACGAGGTGATAAGGAGCGCCCCAGGAAGGCGCTCGATGCTTAGGAGGAAGATGAAATCGACTGGAGGAAGAAAGACGGAGTTTAGAGCCCAAACGAAGACAAACAGCAGAACACAAGGCTCACTCGGCCGAGTATACTAGTCACTCGGCCGAGTACACAAGTTCGTCCGGCCGAGCCGCTCACGAACGAGGGAAGTCTGATGTACCCAACTCTCTGTTTAATTTCCTGATTTCAGTATAACTGCTACTCGGCCGAGTATATATTTTCACTCGGCCGAGTAAAACGGATACGCTCCTAGGGCGAGTCTTGCCGAGTAGCTTGAGCCACTCGGCCGAATGGACTTACTCCACTCGGCCGAGGCTGGCAAGGCCACTCGGCCGAAGCGTAAGCGGGGAGGAATTTTCCATCGATATCACTCGGCCGAGTGACCTAGTCACTCGGCCGAGTCGTAACTTTTACTATATAAAGGGCCAAGGGGGGGCACGTTTTTCGAAACGAAAAAAATCCCAATCGCCCGCGACCCCTCAGCTCCCTCGCCCGTTCCCCTCGCTCGCGCCCCCCACTCGCCCGGCCGTCGACCCTCGCGCCGCCGCTCGGCCAGCCGCCGCCGGCCGAGCTCCGCCGCGCCTCGCCCGAGTCGCCGCCGGCGGCCACCACTCCGGCCACCTCCGGTATCGCCTATTTCGCCTTTTTCTCCTCTTTTTGTGTATTTTTCGAGGATCCATGCGTTAAACGAACCCCAAACCCAAATTGATTTCTATATCTATCTATTATACCCCTAATGCTCCTTACGTTTTGAATATTACCCGCTGATACCTCCATTTCATGCGCAGGTTGTTTTTGGGAGCTTAGGGGAGCCCAGGGGAGCTTCTAGGGACTGATTCGGGCTTCGCGGAGGCGCTGTCTTCGCACGCTTCCATTGCTTAGCACTCGCGGCGTGTCGGGGTATACTCTTTCCTTTATTTTGCACACGCCGCACTTTTCACGCTTTTCGGCGCGCGCTCGGGGTCGATATGCCGCCCCGGACACGGCCGCGGTCGAAGAGAGCTTCCGCCAAGCGGAAGCGGTCAGATGATGCCGGCCCCTCCCATGAGTTGGAGGACTCTCCTCCGCCTTCTCCCACACACCCCGTCCACCCAGCACAGCCTGCAGGCCCCGCACACCCCGCACAGCCTGCAGAGCCCGCACAGCCCATACACCCCGCACAGCCGCCCCCTGCCGCTCCACAGCCACCACCTCCGGCTCCACTTATCGGGCCGCTGGGGATTACGTTCCGAGACGACGCACACCGCGTCGCTTTCGAGCGTATCTCCCAGCGCTCGATCTGAAGGATCCTGTCCAAAACAGAGTTAGGATCGACAACATGAAGTTTAGACTTTCGCTTGCGTACGCGGCACGGTAGTCTACGAACTTCGCCTTCGGATTCGCCACGACGGATCGAGTCTACTCACGAACGGAGTAAGGCTACTAATCCCACAATCTAAATCTCTATTTTAGATTAAGAACTTGGATGGAGGGAGAGGAAATATTTCTGCAGAGCTTCGCTATGAAGAAGATGCATGCATGAATTTCATGCAAAATGTGTTAGGAAAATGGCTACCCTTGGGTCTTATTTATAGCCCCCAAGGTAGTTATTTTAGGGTAAGATGTTCCTTTGGAACAACTTAATTAAGGTGTACCATGATACATGGCACATTATAAGCTTAAGTTGTACCATATGCATGGTACAACATAAGCTTAAGATATTCCCCCTTTATTAGCCATATGTCGCATGCACTTATGCATATATAATGCGACTTTCCCGCTCATACAGAGATCCTCTCCGCTAGGGAACAGATTCCCTTTGCACACGACTTCGTGTGCGCGACGTTCGAGGTCCGTATTCCCTCGTACATCCCCCACAAGGGTGTACACACGTCTTCCATATCCAACATCTCCCACTCACACTTGAGGGGATTGTAAGAGAACGTCTTTCCCTTAGTTCTTTCATCTATCATACCGAGAAATAGACCGTGCGACCGTCATGCGCGTAGAGTCTGTTGTTGTGCACTTGTTAGAGATACACAACGACCTCGAAGGTGCAAAGTTGAGTAGTTCAACGCATGCTTTACCCTAGATTATTTCTTCACATTTCTTGTACTTTATATTCAACAATTGAATCCCATCTGGATTACAATTGGCTGGCCAGCTTTGAATCACTAAAGTCCAAATGCGAATATGAAATCAATCTTCCTCTTCTTGCGAACCTTCTGATCTTGACTTGATTCGCTTTTCTAACGTGCCCCGCCGAGCCGAATTACCATAGCCCATTAGTAACACGCTAAGATAGCGATCATCTCGTCAAATCTAAAGGAACCAATTGGAGTCCTTGAGGGTAAGAGTTAAGACCCATATGGCCTTTGAGTCTCACATAATAGCAAACACTATTGCTACTAACTTAGTGGTCGAAAATGCATACGTGGTATGAACACGTATTACAACATCACTCCTTTCCCAGGGAGAGTATGTCTTAATGATGTTGTACGGATGAAAGATCAGACACCACAGTGCCTATCTTTTGAGTCCCCTTACTACTCAGGAAATATTCCTGGACTCTCATCCTGCATAAGATAGATAGGATTATAAAATCCAATGAGATCTTTTTATCCTTGTGATACAGATCTCAGATCTTTTGTAAGCATCCATATGATGCAGATCTTTCATTCGACTAACTTTGTTAAAGTCATGACTCTAAATCATTCGTCTAATGATTTTGACTTTAAACTAGTCTCATCTCTATCTTATCCATCTGATAAGATAAGGCGGTTGCTCATGTGAGAGGGCCAACCTTAATCTGTCCGACATACACACAATTCAGCTGAGATTTCAAAAAAAAATGTACACAAACATTTCTTTAAGAAATTCATATGCAATGCTTGAAAAAGAACTTATTCTTTTATTAAATTTGATCTTTCTTAGACATGGGAATATATATTGGTACAACTCAGCTCATACGCAATTCTTGGGATGATAAGTGTTTATAAAACACATTTCTGGGGATTGCTTTCGTAAGCTGATCCTCTATCATCTCATGCGTAGATATGTACCTTATGTCTACCTTCTTGGTTTTATCATAGTCTTTTGCAAATCTGCAGTTCCTTTAAGATACTGCATTAGCCTCTTAACCGCTTTCCAGTGTTCTTGCCCTGGGTTGGATTGGTAACAGCTTACCGTTTCCAACGGCAAAACAGATGTCCGGTCTCGTACACACCATAGCGTACATAAGACTATCAATTGCACTGGAATATGGAACTTTTTCCATAATTTCCTTTTCCTTTTTTGGTTCTTTGGACACGATTCCAGATATAAATTATCGCATATGCTTATATGAATATCAATGGACTTGAAGTCCTGCATATTAAATCGTTCTAGAACCTTCTTTATATAAATCTCCTGTGAAAGAGAAAGAAGTTTCTTCGAACGATTCCTTGAAATCTTAACTCCAAGGATATATGCGGCTTTTCCTATGCCTTTCATCTCAAATACTGATGAAAGCCAAGCCTTGATACTCATCACAAAGCCCTTGTCATTTCTGGCTATTAAAATGTCATCTACATATAGAGACATAATAACATGCTTGCTTTTAATCCTCTTGATATATACGTAGTTATCTTCATCAAGTATGGAAAATCCATTTGATAAGACAATTTCTTGAAATCGTATATACCATTGCCTCGAGGATTATTTAAGACTATATATGGACTTACGAAGTTTACAAACCTTATGTTCGTTTCCTTCTTTTACAAACCCTGTTGGTTGTTCCATATAGATCTCCTCGTCCAATTCTCCATTGAGAAAGGCAGTCTTTACATCCATCTGATGTAATTCGAGGTATAAGCAAGCTACCATTGCCAGAATCAGGCGAATCGAGGTAAAACGCACAACAGGTGAGAAGATCTCTTCGTAGTCTATCCCTTCCTGTTGCGTAAAACCTTTCGCGACAAGGCGAGCTTTATATCTATCTATAGAGCCATCAGCCTTATGCTTGATCTTGAGAACCCATTTGTTCCCAATTGCTCTATGTCCTCTGGGTGAGTTAACTAAGTCCCAGACTTGGTTAACTTTCATGGATTTCAATTCCTCCTTCATCGCTTCCATCCATTTGTCTTTTGCAGGGCATGATGTGGCATATTTGAGATTCTTTAAGTCCTTGTTGACTCGAATTTAGATCAATTCTAATATCACTCCCACTTGAAATGTTGTTAGAATTGCTCCCACTTGGATCATTATTCCCGTATGGAATAGGATAATCGTCATTCGTATAATCCATTGGTGAAGGTTTGAAAAGCATTTTCGTTTTCACCAAGAATTCTCCCACTCGAATGAGGTAATCCTTCTTGATCACAAATCTCAAATAGAGATAAGTCCTGACTTATCTCGCCCTGTCTTGGAAACTTGTTTTCCAAGAAAGTGACATCCCTCGACTCAAACTCAATTAGCACACCATTGTCTTCCTGACTAACAAAAACATAACCTTTGGAGTTTAATGCGTATCGTTTAAAGATACATTTCCTTCCCCATGGCCCAAGTTTGCCATACTTATGGGAGGAAATATGTGCGTTGAATGCACAAACTCAAGGTAAAATGTTTAAGTCAGGAGACCTTTGGTTCCACAACTCATAAGGAGTGGAGCTAACTGATTTCGAGGGTACGCGGTTTAAAATGAAAACGGTTGTCAATAATGCATCACCCCAGAAGGTGATTGGCAAGTTAGCTTGCGCCATCATTGAACGGACCATTTTTCATTAAAGTCCTATACCTCCTTTCTGCAACACCAATTTGTTGAGGAGTATAAGGCATAGTTACCTGATGTACTATGCCTTTTTCATCACAAAGTTCCTTTAAACTTGTTGATTGATATTCACCGCCCCTATCGGTTCGCATGACCTTAATCTTGCGATCTAATTGATTCTCCACTAAACTCATATAGTTTTTAAAGCAGGTTTAGTGCTTTCACTTTTGTGGGATATCAAATAGATATGACCGAATTGGGTGAAATCATCAATTAAAAGTGATGAAATAGGACTTCTCGCGTCTTGTCTTGACATTCATCGGACCACATATGTCCGAATGGATAAGCGGTAATGGAACCTTGGCCCTTGTGCCGGTTCCAAACGGCTTGCGACAAGATTTCCTTTCAAGGCAATGTTCGCAGGTCGACTTTTCAACCTTTGAAACATTTGATAGAAGGCCACGTTTGGCAAATCTATCCATACACGTTGGTCCAATATGACCAAGCCTTGTGTGCCAACAAATTATATTAGACTCATTAGTCAAAGAATTTGTCACAAGGAAATTTTCATTACATGAGGAATCATATATTGTACTTATTACAATAAATCCTTTGAAATACATAACCCAGAACCAATAAAAGAATTATTACAAAATAGGTCCACTTTACAATCATGAAGGAACCAACTATCACAAAGACCCATTAAATTGACCACAGTTTTAATATTCCTTTGAATATATGGAATGAAGAGAACATCATGTAGTAGGAGAGTGAGGCCGTTGTCCAAGACAAGCTTGCGAGTCCCAACGCCTTTCACTTCAACACGTGTGTTGTTTCCTACATTGATCCACTTCATTCCTTGGGTATCCGGTGATACTCCACGAAGGACCGTCTGTCCTTTGTTATGTGGTCGGTGGCACCTGAATCAATTATCCAAAAATGGATTAGATTCCACAAGAAATAGTGGACTAGAAACACATATGTAACTAGTATTACAAGTTACCTCGTCACTTCCACTCGTACACGAACGAGCATAGTGACCGAGCTTGTTGCACTTGAAGCACTTGATCCTTTTCAAGTCTTTCTTCTTGTGCCATTTCTTGTGCCCACCCTTATGTTTGGGTTCCTTGGTAGACTCAGGTTGCTTATTACGTTCATTAGAAGACTTCGAACGATCTTTACGTTTCTTTCCCCCGTGTGAGGAACTAGCAACCATGTGCACTTCTGCACCTGGCTTGGCAGCCGCAAGCCACTCTTCCTCTAATTCGAGGTGCTTGGAAACATCGTTGAAGGTCTTGATGCTCTCATTATGAGTGAGATGCATCTTCATCTGATCCCACCCATTTGGTAGGGAACGTATGACTGCTTGGATTTGTTGCTCATCCGTGAGCACATGACCTGCGTCCTTTAACTCTGATATAAGGTTCGCCATATGTCTCAGATGTTTCCCCATGGAATGATTTGGACGTTTCTTATATGTATCGAACTTTATAGTTAAGGCGCGAAGTTTGGACACCGATGTGCCACCGAACTTCTCCTCTAGCTTGGACCATATGTCCATGGCTAGGTCATGTTCTCGGAAGATGCGCATTATGTCATCAGCCATACTGCTTAATAACGTAATGCGCGCTATCTTATTCTTCCGAGACCAAGCATCAAAAGCTTCCTTGTCTTTTCGGTGTTGGGCCGTAGTGCCCAACTCGGGTTCAATCATTACGTTCTTTAGAGTTTCGAGCACTTCTTGCTCCTCTAAAACGTATTGTATCTTAATGGACCAAAGTTTGTAATTATCGCCGTTGAGTTTTTCACCTTTGTTTAACTCAGCGACGATATTCTTTGAAGCGGAAGACATTTTACTTTTAAAATGCTGCAAAAGACACAAAACCGAAGGTTCGATCAAAAACATTGCATAAAAAATTCTTAAAATATAACTCCCACTTGATTTGAATTTATAGAGTATCCCATTTGGATAGTTCTAAAAATTCAAATCCCACTTGGAATTATATTATATTTGATAAGTTACTTTCGAAAAATATTGAAGGTGTTGTTCTAGAATCGAAAAGGTCTCTATGATTCCAATCACCATCTAGAACAACGTTCAATATTCCCCCATCACTTATCAAACAATAGTATAGTACTAGCAGCGGAAAATAAGTATTTGATAAGTTACTTTCGAAAAATATTGAAGATGTTACTCTAGAATCGGAAAGGTCACTATGTTTCCAATCACCATCTAGAGTAACTTTCAATATTTCTCCCTCACTTTATCAAATGTTAGTACTCTTATAGTACTTAGCAGCGGAAAAGCGTTTTTTGAAAACGTATTTTTCAAAAAAATACATTGGCTAATCTCCGTAGAGTAGAGCACAACGTCATAAATTCATTGGCTAATCTCCGTAGAGTAGAGCACAATGACATGGCTAATCTCGCATGAAGTAGAGCATTACGGCTAATCTTCAAGGAGTAGAGCACAATTTCATAAGTACATTGGCTAATCTCCGAAGAGTAGAGCACAATGACTTGGCTAATCTCGCATGAAGTAGAGCACTATGGCTAATCTTCAAGGAGTAGAGCCCAATGAAAAACTTCATTAAAACGTTAGTCCCGTATGAACTAGTCGGCACTGTGGTTAGCTCCGTATGGGCTAATCGACACATTCGAGTTTGACCAATGCCTTTTGTCACCCCGTATGGGTCATTTGGCAAGTTTGCAATCGACCCAGACCATCTGTCGGATTGGTCGACCAAAAACACAAAATTGGTCGACCAATATTCGAACTGCAACTTCTCCCGGCCAGGGCCTCTGCCCTGGCCGGGGCTTGGCCAATGGCCGGCCAGGGCCTCTGCCTTGGCCGGCCAGGGGGCCTGCCCCCCTCGGCCAGGCCCTGGCCTCTGCCAGGGCCGGCCGGCCAGGCCACTGGCCGGGGCCAGGGCTCCTGCCCTGGCCTCGGCCAGGCCCTGGCCTGAGGCCAGGGCGCTGCCCTGGCCTCTTGCCAGGGCGGCCTGGCCGCTGGCCGGGGCCAGGGCTCCTGCCCTGGCCTCTGCCAGGCCCTGGCCTGAGGCCAGGGCGCCGGCCCTGGCCTCTGCCAGGGCCGGCAGGCCGGCCTTGGCCACTGCCAGGGCCGGCCTGGCCCTGGCAGTGGCCAGGGCGCCGGCCCTGGCCTCTGCCAGGGCCGGCAGGCCGGCCAGGGCCGGCAGGCCGGCCAGGGCCGGCCCTGGCCACTGCCAGGGCCGGCCTGGCCGGCAGGCCCTTGGCCAAGGCCGGCCACTGCCGGCCCGGCCTTGGCCGGCCACTGCCGGCCTGGCCATGGCCGGTCATGGCTTGGCCATGGCCGGCCATAGTCAAGGCCTTTCGGCGTTGGCCGGCCATGGCCCCTTTGGCCATGGCCGGCCACCCCCTTTGAATGGGGTTGCCGCACTTTCTCCTCCCCCTTGTTTGGGTGGTCGCCAGTGGTTATTGGCCGTAGCCAACCCCCTCCGCATGAGGAGAGGGGGTGCATGGCCTTCATGGCCCATTTGGCCATGGTGCACATGCACCAAATTTTCCTCTTACCCGATGGAAATAACTTCCATCATCTTCCTCGATGAAGCACCCGTTCGTCGATGAAGCACCCGTTCGTCGAGAATCTAGTTATTTTCTAATGGCCGTGTGCCAAAAATGAATAACTTACTACGTGAACGGTCGGTTCTTCCCGTCACAGAGAGTTCCTACCATATCCATAATGATAGGAGACCCTAACGTGAAAAGAACAACCGCTGCGTTCTCTTCGTCACGAAGCGTTCCTACTATATCCGTAATAGTAGGAGACCCATTCGTGAAAAAGACAACGACTCGTTCGTAGTTTCGACGGGGCGATGGTTTGACCGGGGCGAACCCATATGGCTCTGATACCAATGCAGGAACCTGTCCAAAACAGAGTTAGGATCGATAACATGAAGTTTAGACTTACGCTTGCGTACGCGGCACGGTAGTCTACGAACTTCGCCTTCGGATTCGCCACGACGGATCGAGTCTACTCATGAACGGAGTAAGGCTACTAATCCCACAATCTAAATCTCTATTTTAGATTAAGAACTTGGATGGAGGGAGAGGAAATATTTCTGCAGAGCTTCGCTATGAAGAAGATGCATGCATGAATTTCATGCAAAATGTGTTAGGAAAATGGCTACCCTTGGGTCTTATTTATAGCCCCCAAGGTAGTTATTTTAGGGTAAGATGTTCCTTTGGAACAACTTAATTAAGGTGTACCATGATACATGGCACATTATAAGCTTAAGTTGTACCATATGCATGGTACAACATAAGCTTAAGATATTCCCCCTTTATTAGCCATATGTCGCATGCACTTATGCATATATAATGCGACTTTCCCGCTCATACAGAGATCCTCTCCGCTAGGGAACAGATTCCCTTTGCACACGACTTCGTGTGCGCGACGTTCGAGGTCCGTATTCCCTCGTACATCCCCCACAAGGGTGTACACACGTCTTCCATATCCAACACGATCGTACCCTCCAGGTTTGCACACCTTGCCGACCTAGGACGCCTGGGGGTACTAGAGGGGATGCTCACGTTGTACGACAACGTGGGCTGGCGAGATTTCTTTCAGGTGTCGGCGGACACGTTTATCCGCCCGACACTTGAGATACTTAGTTCGATCGCCCGGACCGACGAGGGATGCTCGTTTCGGTTCATGGACCGGGAGTGCCAGGTCACTCTCGGTATGATGAGAGCCTTTTTCTCGTGGCCCGATGTCCCCGGGGCCGATCTAGGTTACGCCCCCACCCATATCCCCCCACCTTCCTTCGACACCGGTGCCTTCTGGGCCCGGATTACGGGTCTCCACGCTGCCTTTGACCCTAGTAGGGCCAAGGCCTCGGCCATTGTCCACCCCTGCCTCCGTATAGCTCAGTGCCTTATGGCGACGACCTTTTTGGCCAGATATGAGCCAGGCACGATGTCCACGCCAGAGCTTTACATGCTCTACGCGATGACACGACCCAGAGTTCTATCTAGGGATGGCGATGAGCTGGTCCCCGCCGTCGTGATTGATGTCGCGGCTTGGTTTTTGGACCGCATCATTGTATCGGTGGGCGCTCACTCACCGATATGTTGCGACGGCCTGATCACCTTGCTTGCCCTTATGACCGGCGAGGACTTCCCTGACGACCTGCGACGAGCACCGGGCCCCACTTCTCTGTCGATTGATGTTATGGCCCGGATGAAGATGCTTCGTCCGCACGGTGAGCGACACTGGGTCTGGTTGCACGGCCCTTACGGGGCCGATTACATGATTCTTCCGAGCCCAGCTCGGACTCAGATTGCACCAGCCCATGTGGACTGGTTCCCTGCGATGGATGTTCTCATCCCAGCCGCTTACGTGCTCGAGGCCGTGGAGGCCGAGCAGGCCCACGCTGCCCACGCTGCCCCCGCAGACCCTGTTGCCCCTGCCGAGCCTGCTGCCCCTGTTGACCCCGTGGCCCCTCAGCCTATCCCCGATGTTTCCGATGCTCCTGACACCTCTGTCCACACCTCTGTCGGTGTCGGGAGTCCCTTAGCTGAGCCCACTTCCGCTGCTTCCACGCCTGTCACCACCACCACTGGCCCTCTGTCTGTCGAGCCCGTTTCTTCTGCCCCACCCGAGCACCCGCCGACCGTAGTTGAGTGCGGAGAGCCCTCTGTCTCCACTGCTGCTGTATTTTCCGAGAGTGTCGTGGCGTCTGTCCACACTTCTGTGCCACCGACCTCTCCGGCCGCCTCGCTGCCACTTTTGTATTCTTCTTTCGTTGCTGCTGCCTCCACTTCTCACCGTCCTGCCCAGCCTCGCACTGAGGCCAGGCCCCCACTTGCGAGCGCAGCCCCTTTTGTTCCCCTACCCGCTGAGCCCGTTACCTACGCCACCAGAGTACGCCAGCCCTGACCTGCACAGCCCCGACCGGTGCGTCCCTCTGCACCACCTCCCCCTGACACTGTACTTCAGAGCATTCGTGTTCTCGAGGGGGCGGTGAGTGGCCTCAGAGGCGACCTTCGGACCCTGTCCGCCACCGTCACTGCGATGGCTGGCCGCTTTGACCTGCTCCCGCAGATTCACTACTGTCTTACCCAGGTCCTGGAGCGTCTCCCCCGCGTACCCGTACCCACCCAGCAGGTTCCCACCCACACTTCCACACACACTCAGCCTGCTACCACTTCCACACCAACACCCGCTCAGCAGCCTGCCCCACTCCCACCACCACTTCCGCCTCAGGACGGAGACGGCGCAGCACCACCTTCTTAGGCACCCTTGATGCCGTCGATTATTTTTGCCGGTGTGCTGCCCGTTTCTGCTGGGTCCTGTTTCATTTTTGTCCACCCCCCCTCCCCTCACTTATTTTGGGATTCTCATTCTGATCGTATCTTTATATATCTTTTTTGGGAGAGAGGGAGAGTTTTTGGTGCCACACCTATATATCTGTATCACTCCTATATCTGCATGCATCATGTCCGCATCATCTTTTCCGTTTCATTATTTTCTTATTTTTCATCGTGCATGCATCCTCACTTACCCCTCACATTACTTGTCTCTCGGTGTGCCCCACTTTGCACATTGAGGACACTGTGCCATTTAGCTTGGGGGAGTGAGTTCTCACGTTCTTTTTCGATTTGCCGCCTTTATTTTTAGTTTTTCACACCATTTTCCGCTTTTGCACTTATTTTCATCATTTTTCTTTTTATTTTACCATGCATCACGTTTTTCTTATTTTTTCTGTGTGCCGCATTGTAAATAGTTCTATTTTCCCTTTATCTTTATTTCCTTTTTTTTCTTTTCATCTCATGCTAGAGATGACTTTTCTGTGATGATGATGACGTGGAGTTAGCTTACTCTATTTGCATGCTTTATTTGTCATGTCTTGGACTTTATTTCTGATATCATATGCTATGACTTGCCTTGCATCTAGAGATAGTAACCCATACTTTTTCCACATGAAAATGGATGAAATTTTATTATTAGCTGAGTCTGAATATTCATATGTATGCTATCACAGAAAACATACCAAGATTCACGCATTGAATGCCTATATCTGGAGTACTAATTTCTTTTCCTATATCACTTCTATATGCATGAATTGTACATTTCACTTCAGGATGATTGAATGATGTTAGCTATGATAAATCTGGATTAGTTAGCTTTTTTGTGATCGAAACTGAGTAGATTAGATTACCCTGCTGAAGTTGTCGTGCATGTCTTATAGAGTGAACCGAGAGATATATTTATTCCTTTCTCCACAAATCTTGAACATCATTTCTCTACTATTAAAATCATTGGTGAATCTCCCCTTAGCGATTCTATTATATGGCATTTCCCCCGCTATTAATTCCTAGCTCCAAATTTCCCAAACCAAAAAAAAGAGAAAATATTCTTGTATATCATTATCTCTCTTTGAGTTGGGATCATTGTGTATATATGTTTAAAAAAAGAAAAAGAAAAAGAAAAAAAAGAGAGCAAAAGGAAAAAGAAAAGAGGAAAGATCCTCAATAAAAGATCCCATCTCACTTTCTTTCTTTCTTCTCTCTTTTCGTGTTCATTTTCATTGCTTTTGGAGCTTTACAAAAATGGGGATGTAAATATTTTTTATGCCGCCATGCTCATAGATAAGCTTGGGGGAGAGAATCCATTGATGTGTGAGAGAGTGACTACTTGACGTTGCACGACAACCTAGGCTAAGTAATATTATATACCCGGTGAGATTATTTTTAGCTTTACGAAATCCAGAAATCTAAGCCTAGCACTCATTTCATGAAATCCACACTTTTCTATTCTCTCTATTCTATTGTGTGATACTCTTATACTCCTCATAGAAAGCATTCAATTGAAAAGTGTGTAATCTGCGATTTGTATACCGCTTTAGATGATTCAGACGATGTTAATTCTAAAATTATTCCGTTTTTCATGATTATATCGTTGTTCGTGGGTTTTCTATTTCTATTTGCATTATTATACTATGATATCAAAATAAAACTCTTTGACATGTATTTCTCATTCAGTGCATGCTATTTGAGTAAGCGGAACCCACGTCCTGAGAAAATGATCTAGCAGCTTACCTCTTCGCTTCTTTCTTTCTTCTTTATTTTTATTTCGTTTTTCGTTCTTCTCCGTTTTTCATTTTTCATTTTTTTTCGCCGTTTTCGTTTTCCGAATCCACCGGGTTCGCCTTTTACTTATCTTCCTCGAGGACGAGTAAGAGGTAAGCTTGGGGGATTTTGATCACTCCCTATTTTACACCTTTTTTCCGCATGTTTGCATGCCATTTGGATCGCCCAAATCATGTTTTTCACGATATATCGACGATATTGCGATGCTTTTCACGATTTGTTGTTTTTGTCGCATTTCAGGTGATTTGGAGCGATTGGGAGTGATCTCGAGATACGCCTACTCCAGAGTGTCACTGACGACCTCCCCGAGGGGTATTTTGCTGTTGGAGAGGAGCGGAAGAAGAACGGACGTCGCAGGAGCGACGAGGAGGCCAAAACAAGCTGTTTGGGCATTTTTAGTGTCCCACTCGGCCGAGTGAAGGAGTCACTCGGCCGACCAGCGAGACACCGCTCGGCCGATCAGATCAGACACGATTCATATGTGCACTCGGCCGAGCGACGGAGACCACATCGGCCGAGTGACGAGATCCCGTCCGCCCGAGTGGCGCCCAGACGAAGCCATTCAAAAATCGCCAACTTACTATTTTCGGCTGCCTGAGCTTCAGAAGACCCACTCGGCCGAGTGGATAATCCCGACCGCCCGAGTACCAAGAAGCCATCGGCCGAGTGACGACAACTCACTCGGCCGAGCCGCCCCCGAAGTGAAGACCCCTGAAGATCGAGACTTACTGGAAATTTACAGGGTTTCTCACTCGGCCGAGCGACTGATGTCACTCGGCCGAGTGCGACGCGCTGCCTGTAGCGAAAATTGCGGATTTCAGGCTGAGCAGGGGTATTTTGGTCATAGTTTTTGGACGATTTTGGGGGGGGGGGGGTATTTAACCCCTGTTTTTACCCTAGTTTTAGAGAGCTTTTCTCTTAGATTTTTGCAGCTTTTTAGATTAACTTTTTAGCTTTATTCTTGTGATTGGAGAGGAGACAAAAGTTGATTTTTTTGTTGAATTATTGGAAGAACTCAATTGGTTTGCCTCTCTCTTCTCTAAAAATTCTATTTTTATTGCTTATCTCAATATTGTGATGAATTCTCTTGTTTATTTCATTGATTATTTTTGCGTTTGTGCTATGAATTGTGAGTAGTCTCCACGTCTTGGGGCGTGGGGATGAACCCTACAAGCCCAATTTCATATTTGTGATGAATTGGTAGAAATTTTGCTAGAATCGTTGTTAGGGATTAGTTTGGGATCGATTTACTACGGATAGCTATGAGTTCATACCGATTGGGATTTGCAAGAGATTGGATCCCAATTCGATAGGAAACCCTAGAAATCCGAATTGGGTTGGAATCGAATTTCCGTAGTATCGGTTTGCAAGAGATTGGACCGATACTAGGGTTCCCGGTTGCAATTCCGTGCCGATACCCGTTTGCAAGAGATTGGACGGGTAGGAACTATCTCAACCTAGGTCGCGGGCTGAGTTTGCAAGAGATTGGGCTCGGTGCGCGATTGAACGATGATGTTGATCCTAATGCTAGCTTCCCTAGGCTAGGGTTTGCAAGAGATTGGACCCAAACCTAGGATAGCTATAGACCAGCAACAGCGCGAGAGCGTGAGCTTGGTTCTACATTCAGTTGCAACTAGTTCATCCAAAATCTTATTCTAGCAATTTTGATACCGATGAACCACATTTACGAAATACGGTGAGTAGCGGGAATTCCCCATTCCCTAGACGTTCTTTATTTGATTTGATATTTCCGTACTTTGTCTGACGATTGTGACAGGATCGCCAAAGGCAAATTTCTCTCTTCTTAAATAGCCAGGTTGATTGGAACAAGCACGGTCATTCGTCCTCCCTGTGTTCGATAACCCGCTCGCCGCTATACCGTGCGCTTGCGGTAAAACTACAACCGTTCGCTGGGTGTATATCCGGGGTCGACCACGTATCGCTGCATGCTCCATGGCGAAGCCACCACTAAACGACAACCGCCCCCTCTCCCGTTCGACAGCACTCTCGCCGTCGACGAGCAGCTCCGACCAAGCCCGCCTGCTCCCGCCGCCGTACAACAGCGCCCACCACCGCTCCCGTGCACTCTCTGACAGCAGTTCACGGCGACGCCTCCCGGAGCATCTCCATGTCACCGGAGCTCCACTCGACGACGAGGCCCCACCACCGCAGCGCCTCCACCTCCGGCACCGTCCTCCGACGAACGCATCTCCGCACGGCGAGCTCGCCGACAGCAGTACCCTCTCCTATCTCCCCCGCTCTCCGCAATAGCGCCCACCGCCTCTGTGAGCCCGCCGGCGACGCCGCTTCGACCGCCACGCCTCCCCGCAGCATAGTGCCACCGGAGCCACCGAACCCCGCTGCCTCTCCCTCCCGCTCTCGCTCTCTCCCTCCTCGCGGGTAAACGAAAACATGGTTTCGTTTTAAAGTTTAAAACATATTATAATACGTATTTTAATACGTATATTTACGTATTTACGAATTTTCTAATATTTATTAAATGATATTATTGGGTTTAAATTGATAGTAATTCGTACAGGCCTCAGAAAATTACGATACTTGTCCCAGAAAATCAGAAACGTCGAAACGAATCCATTGGCGCTAGTTTCATCGCCATAAGGCAAGTATATTTCTCACAGTGAATTTTTAAAGGCAAAACTTAAATATGTTAAAATCCTTTTAAAATTCGTATCTTGCAATTTTTACGTACACTTACGTACGATAAAAATATATGTTACAGTACTTGTAAATACAATCGTTTTGACATCTTGTTTGCAGAATTCTGACGTACAGTTTGTCCGGAATAAATCTTTGAACATGGGTATTATCAATAATTTCTCGTTTTAAAAATCCTTTTAAAATTCGTAACCTGTGATTTTTACGTACACTGATGTACGATAAAAATATATGTCATAATACTAGTAAATACGACCATTATGACAACTTGTTTGAAGAATTCTGATGTACGGTTTGCTCGAAACAATTCCTTGAACATTCATCTTTAAAATGGTGTCTTGATTTTAAAATTTTTTTTGGCTATTTTAAATTGTCTAAAATTGTTAAAAATTATTTAAACGATCTTGAAAATTAACTACTAGCCTTAGAAAATATTTTAAGCTAATTTAAAAGTATTTGCTTAGTCAAAATCAGTTTTTGCTTATTCTCTCATCAATTTAAATAAGTTTTACGTTTTTATTTAATTGCTAAATCGAGTTGTGAAGTCATGAACTTTGGTGAAACTGTTGTACGGAATATTGAGATACCGAGACTGAATTGACTGAATGGAAAATGGAACTTTAACAATATAGAATGGAAGATGGAATTTCAATAATAAACAGATAGTACACATCCTTTTGACCGACACTAGACTTGACCTGGGATTGGGGTAGTCTATGATCACAAGTGTTACAGAATGAATGGATACGCCATACTAAATTACCTCCAACACATTACGGGGGTTAGATCCTTGACCGTTGCCATATCGGAACGGTGGGTAAGCCTCGGAGTTGCTCCCGTCGCAGGCTGCATGTTGGTTATCTCTAGTACTCTTGGGCATGGACTTATCACTAGGATAGACTGGCTATTGATTATTGTTCTAACCTCTTTTTCTACAGGTTGCTACAGTTTGCTTATTAAATGATAAATTGTCACAGGTTGCTGATCGTATTGCGAATTTTTATTGAATAATGAAATTGCTACAGGTTGCAAATAGTATCGCAAATGGCTATTAAATGATTAAATCGCTGCAGGTTGCAAATGTTTAACTGGTTCAACTGCTTTAATTGTTTTAAGTGCTTTAAATATTTTAAGTTCAACTTATTACTGGTCTTTAATTCTTTTAAAGTTAAAATTATTGCTTGTTTTTAACTCTTTTAAAGTTTAAACTTATTGCTTGTCTTTAAAGTTCAGCTCTGTTTAATTTTAAAATGTCTAACGTTTTGGTTTTGAGATTATCTTACCGAGTAAACCTCGCTGACGGACATTTCATTTTGTTGTTTTACGAAATGTCCGTCAGGTATCGATAGTGAGTTTTTGAAGACATTACTGCAGGAGGCAAGCCAGTGTTCGAAGACTACATGGAGTATCTACCCACGGAAGACTAGACTTTTACCTTCGCGTCAGCACTTTTAAATATTTGAATAATGTAATTTGTGTACTCTGTTTGTATTGGTCATACTAGGCCCAAGTTGTATCGTAATTATTGTACGATGGATATGTAATAATGTTGTTTGAGCTGCTTCTTAAATTTGCATGCAAGGATCTGCAATTTTTATACAGACGCTTAGTGTGTTTAAGCCAAGGAGGAAGAAAAGGAAAAAGATTCCCAAAGAGGAAAAAAAAGTACTCCTCCTTATTTTAAGCACATCGCAGACCTGCTCGCGTCCTCGCTCCCGGTATAATGGGAAGCGGGGCGTGACAGGTTTTAGTGGCGGCCCATGCAGGTCATGCATATGCAAATATTTTAAGATCGGTTTAAATGACATTAATATCTAAGTGTACAACTAGAATAGATTTATTCTAACTTACCTTACATTGCGGATTGTTTTGAAGTATGGCAGGTCGATCAGATACTCACGGCGTTACCAACAACGACATCTTGGGTATCGTAAAGGACATACTGGAAATTCAACCCCATATTCTCCACGAGGCTGCTGAACCGGTAATCACCGGTATATCTGAACCTTTCATCTCTACGTCAATTTGACACCCATCACCTTTATTATCATTGCTAGCATACTTTATCGTGCTATATGTATTTTTCATAGCATACCCCCTTTCTTGATTTGTACGTTTCCTATTGCTTCTTATCACAAAATTCGCAACGAACTATTTCCATTGGACCTCATTACCTTTTTTGAAATCTTAACCCTTGCCTAGGAACTCGTGTTCCATTCTTGGTTATACCTTCTCTAGTAACCTCTTTTGCTAGCAGTTATAGTTATTTTCATATGTTGAACCATCTACCCATTTCATCACCTTTCCTTCAGTTGATGATGACACACATATAAATGATAAGCTTCCTTCAATGGACCATGATCCGGTCAATGTGCTTGGCTAAATTTTGTTGGATCAACCTAGCTGGACTGGGTGTAAGTGATCCTGGCTTAGTCACTTCCCTGACCGTGTCCGCTGGACCGCAAGGACGTGAATCATAATTATGTAATGCCATCGATTTTCATTACTATCACCCTTCCTTTAGCTTGATGACCTTTCGATTGACCTTCTTAGAATCTTTCTATTTTTAGTACGCTTGAACTCTAGCTACGTCTATTTTAAGGAGGGTAGCATTCGGTTTTTGATCACCAGAAATTCGAATTCGACAACGGTAGCAGATCGAAGAACGCTCAGGAGTATTTGAGGATGGTACTAGAAAATTTGAGACGAGCCAAACCACGACTTGTAAGTGTAGACTGTTACATCTTCTTCATCCTTCTTGAGCTCGTATTTCTCTTCTACCCACTACTTTCGTCTTGTACCCGATTTTCTCATGGTTTGAATTTTTCCCGCCTACCATCTCACCTCCATTCACCCGTTTTGAACGGTGACTTGTCTTTGGTACTTATGGGAGTTGATGTCCTTTGTGTTCGGCTGGTTAAGTTATAACAGCACGAATCCATATGGATTAATCATTACATCTGTGTTTGCTATATTGATGACTTACTTGGCCTGGCCCCGTTAGTCATCATTAGCCTAAGTTAAAATTTTAAGCTTCATGATATATCTTTTTGGTGTGGTTTAAATAGCTTGCTACTGACTTATCACCTCAGATTCCAAGTTCGAACAGATGTTATTATAACAATTATCATTTTCATGTAATGCCATATTAACCTTGGCTACTTGAAAAGTCAAAATAATTATTATGATGATACTAGTCGCCGGACTAATTACGGAAGCTATGATGATGTTAATAGTATACATTTATTAGAAATATCTCTTGTTATCTTGATGTTGTGATATCACATTATATTTCATGCTATTAACAACGTATTTTCTAAATTGTAATCATTCGACTAGTTTTCCATTTTATCATTTATTTGCTTGAGCTTCTTAATAACAAAAATTATATGTTTTATAAAGTTTTGAGAAATTCCGAGGCCGGAATTATTTTAAGGAGGACGGAATTATTTTAAGGAGGGTAGAATGTGATGACCCGTATTCAGCAATACATATTTTCTACGTATTTTCTTAATTTAAACGTATTTTGTAATGGTTGATCCGGAGTTTTAAATCAAAATAGTTTCTAAATCATTTATATAAAAAATGTTTTGTAGAACTGTTATGAATGAGGGAGGCTTTTGGCCTCCCATCCTTCATTACTCATTCATTAGTCCCATTAGTATGGGTAATGGGGACTCTTGGTCTCCTAGAGGCCCTTCATCTCCCCCTCTAAATTAATATATAGAGAACCATGGCCTATGGCCATGGTTACTCATTATATCTCTAAGAATTCCTATCACTATTTTCCTTCTTAAGTTTGATTACTCTCTAACACGTTATCAGCACGTGTTCTTCCTTGAGCAAGAAACCAATCCTAAAATCCCCACCGAATTGATCACCTACACGTAAGGAATCTTTGGTTACTGCGGCGATTTGTCGGAGCTTTGCGGCATTCTCGAAGTTTTCGGGAGCTCGGATTCTTTTTATTTCTACGGTTCTATTCTACAGTCGTCCCTAGATCATCGATCTAGAGGTATATTTTTTTTCTCCGTAGATAAACAATTGTTTTTAGCCATGATATTTTTTACAACCTCGAATTTGGTTGGTTAAAAATCTGCTAAAAATACATTTTCTTGCCTTGATAAAAATACATTAAAAATTTAAATAAAAAAAAATTTTGGTCCCCCCCCCCCTGACGGGTTAGGGGGGTTTTCCTCTGTGCCGCAGCCCCCCCCAGCGGGGGGTTTCTCCGGCAGCGCCCCCCCTGACGGGGGGGCCGATCTTCAGCGCACCCCCCCCCCAGCGGGGGGGTTTCCTCCGGCAGCGCCCCCCCTGACGGGGGGGCCGATCTCCGGCAGCGCCCCCCCTGATGGGGGGGCCGATCTTCAGTGCACCCCCCAGCGGGGGGGGTTTCCTCCGGCAGCGCCCCCCTGACGGGGGGCGATCTCCGGCAGCGCCCCCCCTGACGGGGGGGTGATCCTCAGCGCCACCCCCCCCAGTGGGGGGGGGTTTCCCCCGGCAGCGCCCCCCCCTGACGGGGGGGGGGGGGCGATCTGCAACGCCGCCACCCCAGCGGGGGGGTTCCTCCAGCGCGGGGGTTCTCTGTCGGTAGGAGGGCGATCGGTAGGGGGTTCTCTGTTACTACCCCCAGCACGGGGGGTTTTCCGGCTGCGATCACTCCCCCCAGCGCGGTGTGTATTTTACTCTGGCTGCTGCGTGGGGGGGATTTCTGGCCACCGACAATGACCTAAATCTGTAACTGTGGTGGAGATTGTGGGGACGGACTTAAGGTTTTTGGGATTTTTGGTTTTTCCAAACCCAAAAGTAGGCTTAATTTAATTAAAATCGTTTGTTTTTGGGCCTGCAGCCCATTTGTTCCTATCAATAACCAAATAATTCAATTGGGCCTGCATCCCCTATTACTTAACGGTTAATATTTTTGCCCACTAATTAATGGCCTGATGCCAATTACTTAAATGGACTCTCCTCTATGTAAAATCACAAATATTTTCTATAGTCCATGTTGACAAATTTAAACATCGCTCTTGCATACTATTATCTTTGGTTTACTAGGACTCTATTTTTCAAAATATAACTATCTTAAAGATCCTGAGATCGCTCTGCCGTTAGTCAACTAACCTAACGGTGTATGACGTTTCCACGCGGTCTACAAGATAATTATATTTTCTAGTTTCCTTTACCATATGTTTTATTTGAGATATATGTGTGGTTGTTTATTTTTATGCATGTCGCATATTTAGAACAGCGTGGATGTTTAAATCAGTAAAAATGTGTTTTTCGGGATCGGCCATTGTATACCTATTTACTTTCCTTGCACTTTTATTTTCTTTTGAGAGAATTTGTAAGTGAGGAAATTTGTATTTAAAGCCCAAGCTCGGTGCAACAGCATATGAAGACGAAGATATAGGGACCCACTTTGGGTTTCCGAAGTTGTATTTTTCTTTCCTTTTTATGGACTGTAAACGAACTTTGGACTGTTTATTATTTTGGGTATCTGGCCGATCCTCGCATTTTTACTTGTTTATTTCTTTATGCATGAATTTTGAATTTTAATTAATACATGCTCATTTTAAATTGCGTAGATAAATGGCAAAATTGGCAAGCGTCGATTTCGAAGTCCTTGACTCTGCAGGGACAAATTACCTGAGTTGGCGAGTGGACTTGAAGTTCCACTTGCGTTCGATGGCCCTCCTTGGGTCCATTTTGGCTCCTTCCTCGGCCCCCGCAGCGGCCGAAGCTTCTGCTACAACTAGCAGCAGCCCTACAACCACTGTATCCGATGTAGATAAGGCGAAAGCCATAATCTACATTAGGAAACATATCGATCGGACCTTAAATGCCGAATACTTAACGGTTGAGGATCCAAAGGACCTGTGGATAGCGCTGGAAGCTCGGTATAAACATCAAATTGATGTTATATTACCGTGTGCCAGTTATGAGTGGGAAAACCTCAGACTTCAGGACTATAAGTCCGTCGCTGAGTACAATTCTGCACTTCATAACATCACCTCACGCCTGAAGTTGTGCGGTGAAGAAGTGACAGAACAGCGCATGTTGGAAAAGACATTTACCTCGTTTCACGAGAAAGATGCAATCCTCATGCAGCAGTATCGTGAACGCAATTTCACGAAATTTTCCGATCTGATCTCATGCCTACTTAGGGCAGAGCAGAATCGAGACTTACTGCTTGCAACTCATAACTTACGTCCAGCTGGCACTGCCCCTGTCCCTGAAGCCCACCACGTTTCTCCCCAGAAGTGGAAAAACAAGAGGAAGGCTAAAAACACTAAAGGAAAAGCTATAATGAAGCAACCAAGAGGTGCAGCTCCACAGACAAACAAAAACAATAAGGGAAAAAGAAATTTCACTTGGAAGCGAAAGAACACCGAGCAAGTGTCACTTCCAAAGAAGAACTGGGAGGATAAATGACATAGATGCGGCATGACTGGCCATTGGTCCAGAAACTGACGCACTCCTCGCCACCTCCAGGATCTATACCAGGCGAGCCAGAAGTCTCTACCTGAAACAAACTTGGCGGCTGTTCAGCCGCCAACAATGTTTACTGCAAAAGAATTCGAGAACGACGACCTTCTCGATTGAGCACCATCATTTATCTATGCTTTTTAGAATTCAATGTATCTTCATCTTTTATTTGCTTAAGTACGAACTTATATTTTCGAATGAATGTTTACATTTTCGCTCAAATAAAATTTCGTTTTTGCTTATATAGATGATGTCTGAGTGCCTAGTGGACAGTGCCTCGACGCACACAATCCTTCGCGATCATTGCTATTTTAATAGCGTAAATAAATATGACGGTCCTGTTATCACAATTTCAGGACTGTCCCAAATAATCGAAGGATCTGGTGTAGCAATTATATTGCTCCCAAATAACACAAGACTTCAAATAAAAAATGCATTATTCTCTCCTAAATCAAATAGGAATCTCGTAAGTTTCAAGGATTTCCGTTTAAATGGATATCACTTAGAAACCAGAGATGAAAATACGGTTGAATATCTGTATGTAACTCGTCAGAAAGATGACCGGAAGATCATCTGCGAACGATTCAAGGGACTCCCGTCGGGTCTCTACCAAACATACATTCAACCAATAGAAGCCAATATGACTGAGCACCAGACGTGCCAATCACTGCCAGAGTTCGAACTCTGGCACAATAGACTTGGTCACCCTGGAACAGCAATGATGCGACGCATCATCTCTGAATCCCATGGACACAAATTGAAGAACCTGAAGATTCTTCAAAAGGGTGAATTTCCATGTCTCCCTTGTTTCAAGTGAAAACTTATAAAGAGACCATCCCTCCTGAAAGTGGGATTAGAGTCTCCTGGCTTCCTTGAGAGAATTCATGGTGACATTTGCGGGCCTATTCACCCCGCAAGTGGCCCATTTCGGTACTTCATGGTACTGATTGATGCATCAACCAAATGGTCTTATGTGTGCCTCTTGTCCACCCGCAACCTAGCTTTTCCAAAGCTATTGGCACAAATAATAAGGTTGTGTGCTCATTTCCCCGATAACCAAATCAAGAAACTATGTCTTGATAATGCGGGAGAATTTACTTCACAAGTCTTCGAAGACTATTGCCGGGCAACGGGTATTGAAGTTGAACATCCTGTAGCACATGTTCACACCCAAAACGGATTAGCTGAGTCCCTTATAAAGAGACTCCAATGGATTGCACGTCCATTGCTTATGCAATCCCAGTTACCGGTGGATGCTTGGGGGCATGCTATTTTACATGCCGCATCACTTATTAGGATAAGACCCTCTGGAGGTCATACTTTATCCCCGATGCAACTAGCATATGGCGCACCTCCGGATATCTCTCATTTGAGGGTGTTTGGTTGTGCTGTATATGTCCCAATAGCACCACCTCAGAGGACCAAAATGGGTCCTCAGCGTCGTCTAGGTATATATGTTGGGTTTGATTCGCCCTCTATTTTAAGATACCTTGAACCCCGGACGGGTGACGCATTCAAGGCACGATTTGCTGACTGTGAATTTAATGAGAAAATTTTTCCTAAACTGGGCACACAGTCTAAGAAGCCAGAAGCTTCTGAGACCATTAGTTGGGACCAGAAGTCTTTGTCCCTATATGATCCGCGTACTAATCTGTGTGAAGATGAGATCCTGAAGATCCTTCACATCCAGAATACAGTACATCTTTTGCCGGATAAATTCACGGACAACCAGAAGATTGTCCGTTCACACGTCCCTGCTGCCAATACGCCAGCTAGGATTGACATCCCCATAGATGGATGCAATCCACCGGCAGCAGAATTGGCTGTACCTCAAATGAAAAGAGGACGCCACCAGGTTCAAAAGATAAAGTTCCTCGAAAGAGGAAGACTCCTGGAGATACTAAGATTATCCCCCCACAGGATGCTGAGCTCAGACCAGCTACTTCTCCCCTCCTGATTTCCCCAGCAGAGGAAACAATTGGAGAAACATCATTAAATTTTGTACGTACTGGAGAAGTACTGGACAGAAATAGCATAGTCGTCGTCGACGATTTTGCGTTCGATATTGCCGTTCACGTCACTGAATATGACGATGACGTCGAACCACGATCTCTGGCGGAATGTAAACACCGAGATGATTGGCCAAAGTGGGACGAGGCAATAAGAGTAGAGCTGGACTCACTCTTGAAACGCAAAGTCTTTGGACCAGTAGTCCAAACACCAGTAGGTGTAAAACCTGTGGGATATAAGTGGGTTTTCATAAGAAAAAGAGATGAAAATAATGTGATCGTTCGCTATAAGGCACGCCTTGTAGCCCAGGGATTTTCCCAAAGACCGGGGATTGATTACGAAGATATGTATTCTCCGGTCATGGATTCGATCACATTCCGATTTTTAATAAGCCTAAATTCTCTGGAAAGCCTAGAAATGCAGCTCATGGACGTTGTGACTGCATATCTATATGGCGATATAGATAAAAATATCTACATGAGACTTCCTGATGGGTTTAATCTACCCCCAGAGATGAAAGATATACCTCGGGACGTATTCTCTGTAAGGCTACATAGATCATTATATGGTCTAAAACAATCGGGCAAGATGTGGTATAACAGACTAAGTGATTTCCTTGCACAGCAAGGATTCACGAATAATGAAGTCTGCCCGTGTATCTTTATAAAAAGAACGGGAAAAGGATTCGTCATCATAGCTGTATATGTAGATGACTTAAATCTCATAGGATCTCCTGCAGAGATTAATGAGATATCTGAAAGCCTAAAACATACTTTTGAAATGAAAGACCTAGGCAAAACAAAGTATTGTCTTGGCTTACAGATAGAACACCTAAGATGTGGAATCCTATTACACCAATCTAATTATACAAAGAAACTTCTACGCAAGTTTCATATGGATAAATGTCATCCTTTAGGTACTCCTATGATCGTAAGATCACTAGATGTACATAAGGACCCCTTCCAGCCACTGGAAGAGGGTGAGGAGATACTGGGTCCTGAAGTACCCTACCTCAGTGCCATTGGAGCACTTCTATATCTGGCTAACTGTACGCGTCCCGATATAGCGTTTACAGTTAATCTTCTAACCAGACACAGTGCAGCGCCCACAAAGCGCCACTGGAATGGAGTAAAGCATCTTCTGCGATACCTCTAGGGTTCCATTGATCTTGGACTTTACTACCAGAGAGGTGCCTCCCCCAAATTATTTGGTTATGCTGATGCAGGTTATCTCTTAGATCCGCACACGGCAAAATCCCAAACAGGTTTTGTTTTTACCTACGGAGGTACTGCTATCTCCTGGAGATCGGTAAAGCAAACCACAACAGCTACATCATCCAACCATTCGGAGCTCATTGCGATCCATGAAGCAAGCAGAGAGTGTTATTGTCTACGATCCGTCGTCCAACACATTCTTCAATCTACTGGCCTGAAGACCGGTGATTTGGAGCCTACCGTCCTGTTTGAAGACAACGCTGCCTGCATTGCTCAACTTCAAAAGGGCTACATCAAGGGCGACAGGACGAAGCACATATCTCCCAAGTTTTTCTGGACACATGAGCTAAAGGAGGACAAGCAAATCGAAGTTCAGCAGATACAGTCCTGCAACAACTTAGCTGATCTTTTTACTAAGTCTTTGCCAAAATGTACTTTTGTAAAGCTTGTAAAGAACATTGGTATGCGACAATTAAAAGACCTGCAAGCCTGAAGCTTGTATGGATCAGGGGGAGTAACCTGTGGGTTGCACTCTTTTTCCTTAAGCTGTTGGATTTTTCCCACTGGGTTTTCCACAGCTAAGGTTTTAACGAGGCAAACACACTTACTCTGGATCCAGAAGTATCCACCCCTCTTTGCCTCAGATACTGAGACCAAAGTGATGAATGGGTAAGGGGGAGTGTTATGAATGAGGGAGGCTTTTGGCCTCCCCTCCTTCATTACCCATTCATTAGTCCCATTACTATGGGTAATGGGGACTCTTGGTCTCCTAGAGGCCCTTCATCTCCCCCTCTAAATTAATATATAGAGAACCATGACCTATGGCCATGGTTACTCATTCTATCTCTAAGAATTCCTATCACTATTTTCCTTCTTGAGTTTGATTACTCTCTAACAAGAACCAATATAGTTATAGCCTATTTTAGAGTATACGAGTACCATCCTAAATCCCTAAATGATTTTTATAGTTATTTAAACTCAATTATTAATGTTACAGCCGTAATAATTATTTTTCTAAGTAAACGTTATCAAAATGATTTCAAACTTCTACCATAAGCTTCTAAGATCATTTAGTGCTTCCCACATTAATTTCGTATTTTTCTGAAGTCGGATCAATAGAGAACCCGCAAACCCGCTTTCTAAACATTTTGGCCCAAAACACGTATTTCCTAATTATAGCTACTGCACAAGTACTAGGGGGTGAATAGTACTTTAAAATAATTAAGAAGATAATTCCTAATTATCTTGCAAACTCAACCAACAATGCGAAAATGAAAATGTTGACAGCAAAGAAATACAATCGCAAACAAACGAATTAACGGGTTCGGATCCACCTAAGTCTCCCTGACTTGTTCCCGGTGATCCTACGTCCCAAACACCCGGATCCCCTCCGGATACTTGAGTTAGAAACTTCTAACTCAAATTTGCACTATGAAATACTTGTAGAAAACCTCTACAAGATCAAATCATACACAAATGAAAATGTGACTCCCACAAACCGGGATCACACACAACTCTCACAACCGAGAGTAAAACTTGCAATATCAATGTAATTGAAATATGAAATGCTTACCAACAAAATCCTATGCCTTGAGTAAACTTACGATTTTTAGGGCAAGGAGGATTTTGGAGGAGAAGAAGTCACCAAACCCTAGCTCCAAGACGATGGACAGCAATAGAAGCCTAGGGTGGATGTTGGTGACCTAGAATCAAGCTCTTGGCTTGAATGGCTCACAATCAATGAATCTCTTGAGGAATAAGAGTGAGGGAGAGATTCTTGAGAAATGAATGAGCTTGGAAATGAGAAAAAATGCTTCTCTTTGATTCTCTAAACTTCAATTAATATCAGCCTTGAATGCTATGAAGAAGCATCTCAAGATTATATAGGATAGAGAAGAGAGAGAGAGAGAGAAAATTCGTGCATTTAATGGTCCAACGGATCATTTCTGAAGCAGTCTAATCGGTCAAAGAAGGATCACTGACCGACTAGATTCACATCTAGTCGGTCGGTGATTCAACATGGACCGACTAACAACTTCACAGCCAATATAGAAAGTTCAGGGAATATAGAACTAGTCGGTCTAAGAAGACTTGCCAACCGACTAGTTTCACAACTAGTCGGTTGGTGAGTGTTCTTTGACCGACTAACAGATGAAATAGAATCGGCTGAATTCAAAGACAGCTAGTCGGTTTAAGAACAAATTCCAACCGACTAGTTTCACAACTAGTCGGTCGGTCTTGTTCTTTGACCGACTAACTGTAAACAGTAAGTTAGGCTGGAAAATGAAAGCTCAACTAGTCGGTTTAAGAAGGATTCCTAACCGACTAGTTTCACAACTAGTCGGTCGGTGAACCTTCTTGGACCGACTAACTGTAAACAGTGAATGAGCTGAAAAAGAACAAGGCATTCTAGTCGGTTCAAGAAGGATTGCCGACCGACTAGATTGCCATCTAGTCGGTTGGTTCTTCTTCTTGAACCAACTAACATGCACAAGAAGCCGCGTAAAGAAGCGTGAAGCTTCGGGAAAGTTTGTATGGGCTTCTAAGATAATCCTAGCTCTAAGATATGAGTGTTATGAAGATTAAAACGTAAGACCTACTCAAGGCTTAACATTCTACGAAAAGAAGCTAGAAGACTATAAATAAAACTTGACGAACCATCTTCAAAAGCTTCAATTGAATCTTCTTGACTTCAATAATGCTCCTAGAGCTTCAACGAAGCTTTAGGCACACGGTCACGCGCTTTGAGAAGTCTTGAGACGTCGCTTTTGATGTTCATAGAAATTTGGCGACGATCTCCATAACTGCGCTCACAAAGAGTTAGTTCACGATATTTATGTTTGTTCATCATCAAAACCAAATCCGGGGAATCAATACTCAACAAACCAAGCTCACGCTCTCATGCTATTGTCGGTCTATAGCGACCTAGATTCGAGCCGACTCTCGTGTAAACCCTAACCTAAGCCACTAGCATGGGGATCGACATCATCGTTCAATCGCCCCTTGAGACCACTCTCGTGCAAACTCGAGATATGACCTAGATTGTGATAGCTCGTATTCGTCCAATATCTTGCAAACGAATATGGGTATAGATTTATAGTAAAAATGCTAGCTTTGATCCAATCTCTTGCAAACCAAGTCTAGTGAATTTCGATTATAAACCTAATTCAAATATCTAGGCCTTCCCATCGATAGGAATCCAATCTCTTGCAAACCCCATATCGATAGAAATTCCTAGATATCCGTAATAAATCAATTAGAACCTAACCTTCTATCAATTCTAGCAACAAAGAAATCAATTCATCACAATTCTAAAATTGGATCCATAGGGTTCGTCCCCATGCCCTAGAACAGCGAAACTACTCACAATTCATCATAGCGATAGCTAAATCAATGAATAAAAACATATAGCAATTCAGATTGGAAGAAAACAATTCATAAAAATACGAAATTTCAATAAGAATAACAAACCAGATCTGAGTTTTTCAATCTCCAAGAGGGAATTACAATTAGAAATAAGCTAAAATTTTAATTTCTGGTCTCTCCCTAAACTAGGATGAAAACTGGGCTTAAATACATGCCTAAAACGGCCAAAAAGCCCTAACAGATTTGCCCCTGGCACTGCCCAGAACCCTAGTTTTCGACACAGGCTGGCGGCGCTACTCAGCCGAGTGGAAATCTCACTCGGCCGAGTGACAGATCCAAGTAAAAACAGAGAAGATGTGGCTTTGGAGGCTCTGGCGCTCTGCGTCACTCGGCCAAGTGACGTTCTTCCCTCAGTCGAGTGGACTTCCTCACTCAGCCGAGTAGGTCTTCTGCTGTGCTCCCCAAAATTTCAGAGAGTCGGCTTCGTTCTCCTTTAGAAATTCTGACCCACTCGGTCGAGTGAAGATCTCTACTCGGCCGAGTGAAAGTAATCACTCGGTCGAGTGCATTACGGCACAAGTCATTCTCGTATTAGTCGTACTCGATCGAGTACGCTTCTTCACTCGACCGAGTGAACTACATACTCGGTCGAGTGGCCTGTTTTGGGGTCAAATCTTCTCCTCCTTGCCTCTTTGTCGATTCTATCGATCTTCTTCTTCTTCCGATCATCATCTAATGCTGCTAGCTCCTCGATAGGTCATGGGCGACGCTCCGATATATGTACAAGTCCCTTGATCTCATTTATGCTCCCGATCGCTCCATATTTCCTGAAATCCGACAAAAATAAGAAATAGTGAAAAGCAACGCAATATCGTCGAATAGTCGTGAAAAATGCGATATGGGCAATCAAAATGATATGCAAACATGCAGAAAAAGGTGTAGAATATGGACCGATCAATCCGCCACTACCCGCCTCATGGGCTACGTCAGAAGTGCAAACCACAACCGGTCCATCCCTCATGTCCACCTACTACTTTGGTTCCCCCCAAACCCCGTGTCACCCTCCTTTAAGAGGACTGAGTCATTTTACTGATTTATTTTAACATCATATCAACAATGTGGGAGTCATGTATGCATGGCTTCACAAATTCTCATATCAAAATGGGTCATGCACTGAAGTGTCATGCCCTTCATCCCAGTCACAATAATTCATCAACATATCATAGCTGAAGCCATGCCATACATGTCCCCCGACATCATGCATCCATCTTATAACTTATTCTACGAACATACACAAGGCCACATCTCCCATTTCCTTGAATTTCTTTCATTGAGGCATTTCATCGAACATATGTTGGGCATCATACACATGACCACAATTATTGTAGAAATACATAACCATGAACTCACTTTCATTCAGCAACATTAAGCAATAATATGTGAACATGGGATTAAAAACAAAACATAATTTGAAACATCATGATACAGTTCAGTTTGCTGAAAGTTTACCAACAAGCATAAACATTAGAGGGTATCATCCATTGTCAATGCAAATTTGACAAAAGTTTGTAAATGAAAGTTGTAGATCTGTTCATTATGGATTCATACTTAAAATTTCATGCAAATATGTGAACTGTATGATTTATGGTGAATTTTTTGGTGAAGCCTGTCAAGTCTGTTTTTTAGACAGATTTTGAGGGATGTAAAGATTGTTAATTTAGGGCATGTTGCAGTCAGAATTTCGAAACACATGCACCAAGATGAAGTTGTAGAAAACCTTGTTAAATTTACAACGAGATCAAGAATACAAAATTCCATGGAGTGTGCAGAGACTGATCTCCATTTTCCTGAACTGTGTCCAGTCTAAAAGACATTCAGACATGTTGTGTAGCTTGAATTTTTACTCCTACTTACCGAATTGAACATATGTTAAATTTTATATGATTTTGGGGTAGGATTTTGTGAACTACATGAATATATTTTTTTCAAATTCTATTTTGATCTAGGTTAGGAGATATGCACATTTTAACAGAAGCTTAACCTGCTGGAAATTTCAGAACAGATTCTTGAACATGAAAGTTAAGTTAATTTACAAGGAAACATGCATGCAAACGAAATACAAGGTGGAGATGGAAATCCTACCTCCATGAAAGCTTCCTCTCTTCTCCTCCTTCTTCTTCCTCCTTTCCTTGGTTTCCCCCTTGATTTCTCCTTCTCTTCCTCTTTCTCTTCAATCTTCCTTTTTCCATTCTTCCTCTTTCTCTCTTTCTTTCTTTCCCTTTCTTTCTTCTTCTCCTTTTTTGTTTTGTGGGGGTGAAATTTCTGCCAAAAGGGAGAAAAAGAGCAAATAAATGAAAAGGAAAAGGAAAAGAAAGAAGAGATGAGAAGTTTGTAGAAGGAAATGAGATAAAAATATCTCTTCAAAGGGTCCATGTATTTACAAGTTTGCCATTCTCACACTCTTCATATTTCTATACACACAACCCATTCTTAATTACAAGTGGGACATTCCTTATTCTATCATCTCACTAACACACAATCCCATTCTTAATTACAAGTATGCCACTACCCTACACTCTTCTTCATAGTAAACCAAGCCCATTAGCAAGCCCAACACAATAAAAGGTAAGCCCAACCAACTCTAGCCACTAAAATTACCTTAGGGCCCAAACAATAATAACAATAATAACAACATCATCAACATTAACAACAATAGTAACACTAATGACAACAACAACAATAATAATACCAATACAATTCACTAATACCAATAACATACTAGCACAACAATAATAATACTAACAATAATAGGCTTACTGGCACTACTAATAAACAATAATAACACTCACTACACCATATCCAATACAATCACAAGCATTCACTTATACATTCAAAGCATGTCATAGTCAACCATATAGCCATTCACATAGGTAATTACTATGCACACAACAAAATTACTATACACACTACAGAGGCACACAAGCAAGCATACACTACATATCAAACAAAAATACATACCCTACTGTATATGGCACTAGGGCCATTACATGGCCACTCGACTTACGGCTGACGATGAAGGAGAGTCGTTCGGTAACAAGGGGCGAGGCCCATTTGTCTTACATCCGACGACTAAGTAGGGTCATTCAGTTGAAAGAGGGTGGCATCTCGGCTTACAGATGACCACCATGGAGTGTCGTTCGGTAGCGAGGGGCATGGCCCCTTCATCTTATGACCGACGACGAAGTAGGATCATTCAGCCGGGACGGGGCGGCCACTCAGCTAATGGTTGACGACCTTAGCGAGTCGTCTGGTAGCGAAGGGTGTGGCCCTTCATCTTACGGCCAACGACTAAGTGGGGTCATTCAATTGCGAGTGGGTGGCCCCTCGGCTTACAGCTGCGGACCATGTAGTGTCGTTCGATAGCGAGTGGCATATCTCCTTCATCTTACGACCGACAGCGAAGTAGGGTCATTCAGTTAGGAAGGGATGGCACCTCGGCTTACGGTTGACGACCATGGAGAGTCATTCGGTAGCGAGTGGCATGGCCCCTTCGTCTTACAGTTGACGACGAAGTATGGTCATTTAGTTGCGAGGGGGTGGCCCCTCGGCTTAGGGCTGACGACCATGGAGAGTCGTTTGGTAACGAGGGGTGTGGCCCCTTCGTCTTATGGCCAACGACTAAGTGGTGCTGTTCAGTTGCGAGGGGATGGCCCCTTGTCTTACTGTTGAAGATGAAGGAGAGTCGTTTGGCAGCGAGGGGTGATGCCCCTTTATCTTACGGTCGACGACTAAGTAGGGTCATTCAGTTGCAAGGGATGGCCCCTCGGCTTACGGTTGACGACCATGGAGTGTCGTTTGGTAGCGATGGGCATGTCCCCTTCGTCTAACGGCCGATGACGAAATAAGGTTATTCAGTCACGATGGGGTGGCCCCTTTGCTTATGTCTGACGACCAAGGAGAGTCGTTTGGTAGCGAGGGGCATGGCCCCTTCATCTTACAGCCAACGAATAAATGGTATCGTTTAGTTGCGAGGGGATGGCCCCTTGGCTTACGCCTGGCGATGAAGGAGAGTCGTTCGATAGCAAGGGGCGAGGCCCCTTCGTCTTACGGCTGACGAATAAGTAGGGCCATTCAGTTGCAAAAGGGTGGCCCCTCGGCTTACGGCTAACAACTATGGGGTGTCGTTCGGTAGCGAGGGGCATGGCCCCTTCGTCTTACGGCCGACAACAAAGTAGGATCATTCAATCGTGATGGGATGGCCCCTCGGCTTACGGCTGACGACCATACAGAGTCGTTCAGTAGCGAGGAGAGTGGCCCCTTCGTCTTACGGCCAACGACTAAGTGGTGTCGTTTAGTTGCGAGTGGGTGGCCCATCTGCTTAAAATAAAGGCGAGTCATTCGGTAGCGAGGGACGAGGCCCCTTCGTATTATGGCTGACGACTAAGTAGTGTCATGTAGTTGTAAGGGAGTGGCCCCTCGACTTACGGCAGACTATCATGGAGTGTAGTTCGGTAGCAATGGGCATGACCCCTTCGTCTTATGGACGACGACGAAGTAGGGTCATTCAGTTGTGAAGGAGTGGCCCTTTGGCTTATGGCTGATGACCATGGAGTGTCGTTCGGTAGCGATGAGCATGTCCCCTTAGTCTTACAGCCGAAGACGAAGTAAGGTTATTCAGTTGCGAGGGGGTGGCCCCCCACTTACGGCTGATGACGATGGAGAGTCGTTCGGTAGAAAGGAGCATGACTCCTTCGTCTTACGTCTGATGACGAAGTAGGGTCATTTAGTTGCAAGGGGGTGGCCCCTCAGCTTATGGCTGACAACCATGGAGAGTTGTTCGGTAGCGAGTGGCGTGGCCTCTTTGTCTTATGGTCAACGACTAAGTGGGGTCATTCAGTTGTGAGGTGATGGCCCCTTGACTTACGGATGACGACCGTGGAGTGTCGTTCGGTAGCGAAGGTCATGGCCCCTTCGTCTTATGGTCGACGACTAAGTAGGGTCATTCAGTTGCAAGAGGGTGACCCTTTGGCTTATGGATGATGACCATAGATAGTCGTTCGGTGGCAAGGGGCATGGCGCCCTCGTCTTACGGTCGACAACGAAGTTTTCTCCAAGTCTATTTTCATCAAGACAATGTGAATTGAAATGAGCCTGGTCCATCTAGATTTCCTCTAAGAATTATATCTTTGTGAGTAGTACTCTTGTCAAAGATTAACTACATAGTAGATGGAATGATTCTCATAAATGTCATGTTGAGAAAATGTAATTGAAGGAAAGAAGAATTTATTAATTTAGAAAGCTTTGACATTCTGGTAACAATAAATAGCGTACATGCGTTTTTATTTTTCTCGGAGTCGTTTCTGGCTTGCTTTTATTTGATCCTTAGTCAGAAGCTTTTTAATCGACCACCTTGATGACTGGTGACCCGATCATTGGCCCCTTGTATTTCTGCTTTGATGTCACTTCTTTATTTTATTGGTCGTCACCAGGCTTCTTTGTGTAACCTCGTTTGACTAGTGCATCAATCTCCTTCTTGAGTGTCCAGCAATCATCGGTGTCATGCTCGTGGTCGTTGTGGTACCTGCAGAATTTGAGGTCATCCCTTTTTTCATACATGTTCTTTTTGACAGGCTCATTGATGAGTCCTTCTCGTTTAACATATGCCAGGATTTTTGCCTTAGGAGCATTCGTCTTGACATAAGCATCCTTGGAAGGATGCTCCTTGCTCCTAGGCTCTTGTCTCTCTGTCGCCAATCTCGTGGCTCTTGTCGAGAGTTCACTCGAGGTCGTGCATCTCGATTCAGAGTGTTGTTTTTTGCAGAGGCGAGTCCTTCCTCCGAGTCATGAACCGATCCGTCGAACTGAACAGTTCCACGAGATTGCTCAGTGGGAATTCATGCAAGGACCTCAGTAATGCCTATCTCTGACTACTTGGGTGAGGGCTCCGATGATAGTAGAGTCCGAAACATCCTCAACTTTCAGTCTTTCTTCATTAAAATGCTTGATGAAGTCACAAATCGATTCTCTCTCACCTCGTTTTAGAGTGAAGAGATGAGATGATTCGGGCATCTCCATGCGACAAACTACCTGTAAAAAAGGTCTGATAAATTGTCAAATGGCCCCATGCTATTATTGGGCAATCGGTTGAACCAGATATCTGCTGCCTTAGTAAGCGTGGTTTAGAAAGCTCGGTAGAGGTATGGCTTGTCGGTCCTGTGAAGCTCCATCACGTTTTGATATCTATGGACATGCTCCCATGGATCACCAGTGCTGTCATACATCTGCAAGGTTGGGATCTTGAATTTTGAGAGCAGTGGGATGGACATGATGTTCTCTGGTTGAACCGGAAGACGCACAAGGAGCACGCCCTCCACTCCCAAGCGTAGGAGTGTCAATGCAATAATAAATAACCGGTGAGTATCGGGTCGGATCACAGGGACAAGTCGTTCTACATTCACAAGTTTGATCGATAAAGAAAAATAATAGCGTGTTACAACTACCTCGCTTAACGGTGGATGTGTATGGAAAAAAAGTGTGGTGAAACTAAAATCATATCCTAAGTGGGTAGGGTTAGAGAACCAAAAGTGGAGTTAGGATAGCTAGGAGAGAAAGCATGAGTTGTGGGTTCACTAAGATTGGTGTTAATCAAGCTCTAATTATCGCATATAACTCAATTGATCATCCGGCTAAGGACACTCAATCAGAAAATTTAGCTTTCATGAACACGAAAATTTGCAATAAGCATGGATGCATCATCATAACACTAATCAAATTAGGAGCATGGATTCATCTCGAATTGTGTCCTCTCGGGACTTAACCAATTAAAGTGTGCCCTAACAATTCATCCAAGATTAGCAAGATAATAGGCAAGAGGAAATTAGGGCCAAGATTAACAACCCATCATCATGAATCACAACTCACACTAAATCAAAACTACACAATCATAGCAAACAAGATGGAAATTTCATTCAAAAGATTCATCCAAGTTCAATACAAAAGTGAGATATAAAAAATTACACAAGAAAAGAGAGAAGAGATCATCAATCTCTCAAGAAATGAGGCTTCCCTTTCACTTGGGCACCTCCTCCAAGCTTCCCCAAGCTCCAATGGCCTCCTTCCTTATCCAAGCCCTAAAAACCCCAATAGAGAAGAAGCTGGCCAAAAAAATCACAAAAAAACGAACTGCTGTTGAAAACCCCCCTCTGGCCGAAAACAATGCCCAACTTTGGGCTTTCGGGTTAGCGGGTCGCGGAAATCGCGCCCGACCCGCACAAATGTGCATCCGCGCACGCTGTAGCCGCAAAAACAAAGCGGGCCCGCTCAAAAATTCGAGTGCACTGCTCCAGCAAAACTCAGCAGCTAAGCGAAAATAAAAAAAAGAAGCGGGCCGACATTTCAATTTTTCGAGCGGGCCTGGGCTTCTATAATTCGAGCGGGCCGAAGCTTCAATTAAAAATATCGAGCGGGCCTGGGGATCAGTGGGCACGCGCTATCAATTTTGTTGCAACAGCCATCCGATTTGCGCCCCGTGGCGCAACGAGATTGCGCCATGCGGTGCCTCCTTTGAAATCTCTTTTCTGGTTTTAGACCCCCTTTTCCCTCCAAATAATTCACCAAAAATACCCAGAAATCTCAGAAAAAATCCCAAAAAATTCTGAAAAATCTCCAAGACTCCCAGGAGTATCTGAAAAATAGGGAAAGGAGAAATTATTCCAATTGATTGCAAAATAAATATAATGACTTATATAAAACAATATTGACTTCCAAAATTCCTATAAAACAACTCATTGCTCAAATAATTCTCAAAAATTGACAATAATATCACAATAATACCAGGAGCATATGAAAAATATCAGGAAGTCAATAAATACGATAAAAATCGTATTTTGTGCAAAGAATGAGGATAAGCTCTAAAAGTGACATGAAGCGAAAATATACCCAAAAAGAGCAAGATTAAGTATAATTCCTAGCACAAAATGGGAGTAGTTAGGGGGTATAAATATACACTTTTCACTCCGAATCACACCCCCAACTAGCTTTTTGCTAGTCCCTAGCAAAATATGCGTTAAATTCGGATTAAAGTGAAAAACATGCACCAAACTCAAGATATTCTCATGGCATACCCAAATGATATTTCCAATTGATTCCAAAGCCAATATATACAATGTATGAAAGAAAACAACAAATGACATTCTCCTCAATCCAATTCAAAGAACAGTGAAGTAATAAGCACCGTATCACATTCTTTGGGATATATCACGATGTCAAAGTTTCCAATTTTCATGGAAATGGCCAAAAAAAATAAATTTCCTCTAAGTTGTGGGAGATGAGATTGCATCACTCATGTTGCTTATTCTTTCATTTATTCATTCATTTTTCTTTTCTTTTCTTTTTCCTTCTTTGTATTTTTTTGATGTTTATGTTTTGCATTCACGCGATAACGCTATGAAACGCAAACACGGCCATCTTTGCATACACGTGATAACGCTATATAGGCAAAGGGATGGAATGATCTCCTAAATCTCATTTTTGGCGTCCTCCCCACTGTTTCGTGGGGTACCGGCTACTCGATTCGATTAGAAAGAAACATTCACTTATATAACTCTCTTTCTCATTCTATACACAAGTTATCAACTCATCCACTCACTCCTTAATAGGAAAACAAAACATACACAATTGGCCAAACCCAATCCAACCAAAACTACACCATTCATCCCAACTCATGCAATCACTTACACCAAACTTTTCCCAAATTATCTCAAAGAGAGTATCACGACATATAATGTAGTTCCATACATGGCATATTCGCATATGAATCCAAATTGCAAAAGAATTAAACCATGCCAACCAAACATGTATGAATTTGATACCAAAATGATGATACGAAAAATTGCATGTCATTAAGCATGTAGGGACTAAGCACAAAGCAAGCGGCGTATGGACAAGGAGGACAAATAAGATATGCAATAAAGTTCATTGGATGAGGGGAAGATGGAGGTATCTCAAAAAAAATTTAAAGTACCAACAAAATCCTAACAATCTAAAGATTCTAACACTCTCCCCCCAACTTAAAATAAACATTGTCCGCAATGTTGGAAGAGTATTAGATCTCGACAAAAGATCCTATAAAAGAAAAGAAAAGCACACAAATGCACTAAAATAAAACATTTATTTATTTGCACTATTGGAAAAATACACCTTAGCAAATGGCGGATCCAAAATTTCCATCGGAGGTGGCAATTGTTCCGATGCTCCTTTCATTTCTTCCGCCAATGCTCCTCGGCCAAACGTGGCAATGGAGGCCACGTACACAACCCCAAACATCTCCTCAAAGTGTGTACCTATATAAGGAAGGAGACGGGTTGTGTAAGAGAGAGATGGGGACACGTTCCCAAAAAATGACATCCACACATAATCATCAATATAAAATACGGAATGAAAAGTATGATGAATGTGTGAGAAAACTCCCTGGATGGTTGAATATGATGTGGTTTGAAGCTCATCCTCGCGGCATTCAATATCAATCGGGGGAGGAAGTGTTATCTCCATAGAAATTAACAAAGGAGAGGGAAGCTCGGGATCCATGATAGCATGTGGTATAGACTCACCCTCGCTTGCCTCTTCTTCGGGCTCATCAACAAAAGAACACTCCCCCTCGCCCACTTCACTCCCAAGTGTGCACACGATCGGATCCTCTATCTCCACCATGTCAACAACCAATTCTTCAACAACTAATTGACACGGCCCAGCAGAAATAGGAGATGTCGTCAAGATAATTTCCTCCACCGGCTCAATCAACTCCTCCATGCCAATACTTGGTTCCTCAAATACTACTTGGTATGGGGCACTCAATTCTTCAACTGCCGATGGGGTGAGATCCATAAGAACTTCTTCATTCGGAGCTTGGTGGACCAAAACTTCATGGCTTTGCTCATTTGGAGTCACAACCAATGTGTGATCTTCCTCCTTGTAGGACTCCAAATAACGCCAAGCCGCATTCTCATCCATGTCCAAAAAGTGACCGTTGTCCAACAAATCCACAAAATCCTGCATCTCCGGAAGCATACCCTCCAAGAAGAATCCAAGAAGACGCACCCTGTCAAATCCATGATGTGGACAACCGTACACTAACTCTGAAAACCGCGTCCAAGCCTGAAAAAATGTCTCACCGATGCGCTGAGCAAAGTTCACCATTCTTCCTTGCCATGTTTTGGTCCTGTAAGATGGAAAAAACTTCATACAAAATTTGTGCTTTAGTACATGCCAAGATGGACTAAGATGAGGGATATAAACTTTAAACCAATTTAATGCAGTACCATCCAAAAAATAGGGAAATAATTTAAGATAAAACTTTTCTGCGCACGTGTTCCCATCAAAATGAAGCTTACAAGCACTCTCAAACTTCTTAATATGTAGGTAGGGGCTCTCCTCATCCTTACCAAGAAATCTCGGTAGGGATTTGGTCACCCGCATGTCAAACCCTAGAGAGTTTGAAGTACTTGCCATGTTTAAAAAAAACAAAAACAAACAATCAAAAAGACTCAAAAAGCGTAAAATAAATAAGGATGCACAATAAGTGAAAGATAAAGAATCGAAAGACTCAGACTAAGAGATAGAAGTATCACACTAAAGCTTTCAAAATCAATCAAAAATGCAAATAATAGAAATCGTTGTCCCCGGCAGCAGCGCCAATTGGTTGAACCGGAAGACGCGCAAGGAGCACGCTCTCCACTCCCAAGCGTAGGAGTGTCAATGCAATAATAAATAACCGATGAGTACCGGGTCGGATCACAGGGACAAGTCGTTCTACATTCACAAGTTTGATCGATAAAGAAAAATAATAGCGTGTTACAACTACCTCGCTTAACGGTGGATGAGTGTGGGAAAAAGTGTGGTGAAACTAAAATCCTATCCTAAGTGGGTAGGGTTAGAGAACCAAAAGTGGAGTTAGGATAGCTAGGAGAGAAAGCATGAGTTGTGGGTTCACTAAGATTGGTGTTAATCATGCTCTAATTACCACATATAACTCAATTGATCATCCGGCTAAGGACACTCAATCGGAAAATTTAGCTTTCATGAACACGAAAAATTGCAATAAGTATGGATGCATCATCATAGCACTAATCAAATTAGGAGCATGGATTCATCTTGAATTATGTCCTCTCGGGACTTAACCAATTAAAGTGTGCCCTAACAATTCATCCAAGATTAGCAAGATAATAGGCAAGAGGAAATTAGGGCGAAGATTAACAACCCATCATCATGAATCACAACCCACACCAAATCAACACTACACAATCATAGCAAACAAGATGGAAATTTCATTCGAAAGATTCATCCAAGTTCAATACAAAAGTGAGATATCAAAAATTACACAAGAAAAGAGAGAAGAGATCACCAATCTCTCAAGAAATGAGGCTTCCCTCTCACTTGGGCATCTCCTCCAAGCTTCCCCAAGCTCCAATGGCCTCCTTCCTCACCCAAGCCCTAAAACCCCCAATAGAGAAGAAGCTGGCCGAAAAAATCACAAAAAAACAAACCGCTGTTGAAAACCCCCCTCTGGCCGAAAACAATGCCCAACTTTGGGCTTTCGGGTTAGCAGGTCGGGGAAATCGCGCCCGACCCGCACAAATGTGCATCCGTGCGCGCTGCAACCGCAAGAACAAAGCGGGCCCACTCGAAAATTCGAGCGGGCCACTCCCGCAAAACTCAGCGGCTAAGCGAAAATAAAAAAAGAAGCGGGCCGACATTTCAATTTTTCGAGCGGGCCTGTGCTTCTATAATTCGAGCGGGTCGAAGCTTCAATTAAAAATATCGAGCGGGCCTGGGGATCGGCGGGCATGCGCTATCAATTTTGTTGCAGCGGCCGTCCGATTTGCGCCGCGTGGCGCAACGAGATTGAGCCACGCGACGCCTCCTTTGAAATCTCTTTTCTGGTTTTTAGACCCCCTTTTCCCTCCAAATAATTCACCAAAAATACCCATAAATCTCAGAAAATTCCCAGAAAATTCCGAAAAATCTCCAAGACTCTCAGGAGTACCTGAAAAATAGGAGAAGAAGAAATTAGTCCAATTGATTACAAAATAAATATAATGACTTATATAAAACAATATTGACTTCCAAAATTCCTATAAAACAACCCATTACTCAAATAATTCTCAAAAATTGACAATATTATCACAATAATAGCAGGAGCATAAGAAAAATATCTGGAAACCAATAAAGACGATAAAAACCGTATTTTGTGCAAAGAATGAGGATAAGCTCTAAAAGTGACATGAAGCGAAAATATACTCAAAAAGAGCAAGATTAAGTATAATTCCTAGCACAAAATGGGGGTAGTTAGGGGTATAAATATACACTTTTCACCCGATCATTGGCCCCTTGTCTTTCTGCTTTGATGTCACTTCTTTATTTTATTGGTCGTCACCAGGCTTCTTTGTGTAACCTCGTTTGACTAGTGCATCAATCTCCTTCTTGAGTGTCCAGCAATCATCGGTGTCATGCTCGTGATCGTTGTGGTACCTGCAGAATTTGAGGTCATCCCTTTTTTCGTACCTGTTTTTTTTGACAGGCTCATTGATGAGTCCTTCTCGTTTAACATATGCCAGGACTTTTGCCTTAGGAGCATTCGTCTTGACATAAGCATCCTTGGTAGGATGCTCCTTGCTCCCAGGGCTCTTGTCTCTCTGTCGCCAATCTCGTGGCTCTTGTCGAGAGTTCCCTCGAGGTCGTGCATTTGTTTTTTGCAGAGGCGAGTCCTTCCTCCGAGTCATGAACCGATCCGTCGTACTGAACAGCTCCACGAGATTGCTCGGTGGGAATTCATGCAAGGACCTCAGCAATGCCTATTTCTGACTACTTGGGTGAGGGCTCCGATGATAGTAAAGTCTGGAACATACTCAACTTTCAGTCTTTCTTCATTAAAATGCTTGATGAAGTCACGAATTGATTCTCTCTCACCTCGTTTTAGAGTGAAGAGATGAGATGATTTGGGCATCTCCCTGCAATAAACTGCCTGCAAAAAAGGTCTGATAAATCGTCAAATGGCCCGATGGTACTATTGGGCAATCGGTTGAACCAGATATCCGCCGCCTTTGTAAGCGTGGTTTAGAAAGCTCGGTAGAGGTATGGCTTGTCGGCCCTGTGAAGCTCCATCACGTTTTGATATCTATGGACATGCTCACATGGATCACCAGTGCTGTCATACATCTGCAAGGCTGGGATCTTGAATTTTGGGAGCAGTAGGATGGACATGATGTTCTCCTTCAAAGGAGTCTGCCGATTGGTAGGAAGAACGAGGGGTTCACGTTCCTCCTCTTACCGCTGGTGAGTGGCACTTGAAGAATGGTTGGGGCTTGCTTTCCTCTCCTTCCTCTTCGTGCTGGCCGCAAGATTAGGTGGACTGTGCGTTTGGATGAGATTATACCTCCTTTAATATAAGACGCTGCAGGTGGTTCGCCCATTGTTGCAGGGCCCTGGACCTCCATTATGCCCAAAGGTGAGGTGGTTATTCACCGTCTCTCCGTTCTGTTGAAATGGAGGAATGATATTCGGCGGCAAGTTATCTTGTTGCTCGAGTTCTTGCTCACTTGGCCTCTGGTTTCCTTGAGTAGCTCGCCCTCCTCCTAGTTGTGGGCGTTCGATGTCCCGTTGAACAGTAGCGGCTAATACTGCCAAGCTACTTTAAATCTTCTCAGCAAACTTGTTGAATTGTTCCTGAATCACCAATTGAGTATTGGATGGGGCCCCTTAGTCTTCAGGATTTGCATTCGGAACACCCTCGTTCAATGTGTCCTCAACTGGAGCGAGGAGTGATCCAGTGTAGTTGGGTCCAGTCGACATTGGACTTTAGTTGCTTCGGGATGTTGACTGGTGGTATCCCACAGACGGCGCCAACTGTTAAAGACAAAATTGGGATCAACAATATTTGGGCTGACGTAGACTCCCTTTCTAAAGTGGAGCCCGTCAATGGTCAAGATGCGACCCTTGGTTAGTAGAACCAGTGTCAATGGCGGTTGGGATGCGAAAGCGGTGCTGAAGCTCGAATGGTGTGGTAATTGAGTTCAACGACCCTTTGACCTTTTGGTAATGTCGAATATCGATCAAAGGTTCGTTGGAGTAGTCGTTCGACCCTCTTGTTGGGTCGTACCGCGATCTTCCTGCACCACAAAGGAACGTCAGGAGGGTCGGATATGGATTCCGACCCAAATCCCCCCCCCGATGCTTAAGTTAGAACAGAAACTTAAAGGGAAGCTCGGGGCTGTCGAGATCGACCCACGGAGGTTCGTCTCAAGTCAATCACCGTAAGATATTTGGAGGAAGAATTATGAAGTGGAAAACAGAATGTTAGAATATTAGGTCTTTCGTACCTTTGGGCACCCTTCTTCTGTTAATCTTCAGTATATTTATAGACTTCGAAAGTCTCTTCGGTGATGTGGGGAGGATAATGATCACCAATTATGGTATCACGATCCTCCCCCCTTAATCGGGGTAACCATCGTCCATACCTCTGCTATTTATAAGCCCATTATCTATCGCACGTTTGAGACGATAGAAGTCCAACGGGCAAATGACACGTGGGCATTGACTGGGTCAGCTTCAAGCTTTCCTCATGGGCCTTGTAGGCTCTGATTCCATTTGAGTGAATCCCTCGGGTGCCGGCCCAAGGGTTTAACACTGTGGATATCTAAAGGGCATGATTTTTGTAGAAATAGATCCCCTAATCTATAATGACTTAGATTTTTTCTTCATCAGAATCTAATCATACCCAAAAAGATGTTCATAAATCTCAACATTCGATGCCTTGAGGACCCGTAAGATAATTGATTGTTGTGGAAGAATGAAGGCAATCATTTAGGCATGATTATTGAGATCAGTAAATACTACAAAACATGCATCTGCTTCATTATGCTTCTTTGCCATAACTAACATTGGCAAGCCAATCGTCGTATTTGACTTAGGGCATGTTCTTTTTCAGGAATAGGAAAAATGGAATAGAGTGAAAGGTTGTATTCCCATGAGAGAGAAAATGTAGTTTTGTGTTCTTTTGGGTGGAATAGAGTATGGAATGGGTGTTTGGAATAGAAAGTGGGGTCCACTCTCTATTCTTGTGTTCTTTTGGGATTGGAGAGTTTGAATGAAAAAGTGGAAAGTGGATGAGTTGGAGGTGAGAGAGTGAGAGATGAGAGATTGGGGCCCACCATTCCCAAGGATTCCATTGTATTCCAAGCAAAAATCTTGGAATAGAAAAGTAGTCATCATTACCAAATTGGAATAGCCACGTAGGATTCTATTCCACGCCCAAAAGAACAATCGCTTGGAATACAAACTTGGAATAGGGTGAATAATATATGAATAGTATCTCTATTCCAATTCCCACCCCTATTCTTGACAAAAGAACATGCCCTTATCAAATGAGACCAGCCTCTAATAACTTCCTCATTTCCTCACCTGCCACCTAATGTCTCTCTGCCTATGTTCCTCTTCATTTTCTTTACATGCAATACTTTCAAATCAAACTTCAACTCATTGACCGTACCACTCTCTCAAATGCCAGATGTATACTGTCATTCAAGCAAAAACATCCTTGTTCATATATATCTTCATTCAATTGTCGATAGTATCCAATGTCATAGTTATGGTCTCAGTGGTAGTCACAGTATATTCCGACAGGGAGAAAAGATGAAGCCTGGACTTCATCAATTTTCTTTAAAGAGTATATAAACTATAAATCTATGCGGATTCATCCCTTATGTATGCACTATAGTGTATTTTTTCCAATCATAGTGGCTGCTTGTGAAGGAATTTCCTCCTTTAAAGAAGTACACCCTCCATTGTTTTTTAGATGATTAGCATTGTTCATTTGATATTTATATTCTAAAGCCCGAATTCACCAAAGATTTGGTAAATCCAAAGTGTTTTGTACATTGATCTATTGTTCCAAAAAAGTTCTCATTAGATATTTGGTGTATTAGGATTCTAGAATATGAAAATCAAAATAAACGGTGACCATCATATAAAAAATAGGGAAGATAAGACTTTTTAACGACCACTCGGGAGAAAATTCCTACTTAGGTTAGTTGATACACATATTTCTCTTGTTATAACGGCACAATAATAAAAGGATTTTGATTAAATCTATGTATTTATATTCTTTAGGGGGAAAATAAATCTATTATACAATTCAGGACTTTTGTCCTACGTGGCAGCTTTTGTTCCACGTGGCGCGGTTTGTCCCAGTCATATTTTTGATTGCTGACCGGGACGCCACGTGGGGGGGGGGGGGGGGGGGTTGGGTGGGGTTCTGTACTTGAGTTTGGGACGGGTTTTTGGTGTTTTTTTGCGTTTTAGTCCCTGCTTTTCCTCTTTTTTCTCCGACCCTCCTCACACAAACACCTACGCTTTTTGCACTTTGGCGACCGCATCTCTTCGCATTTGCGTCCGGGCGACGACTGCCTCCGTGCCCTCCGGGCACGGGTTATGACTAGTTGTCAATAATTCATGAATATTTACATTTTCACTTATGTTTAAAATTTATTCTTTATTCAATTAATTTAAAAAATTATGCATTACATTAAAGTTTATTTACTTAAAATTTAAGATCATAGTCTTGATTGTGACACCTTTCCGTCCTGTTTAGTTTGAGGCCATGCATAGGGATTCGGGCATAATTTATAAACATGTTAGGGGATGAAACTGGATTGGGGGCTGATCCGATGGCCCCTTGACCCAGTCCTGAAAAAGCTCGGTCCCGACCATGGCCTTTGCAAAAAGAAGACTGGGTTTAGTGCTTTCATTAAGCCCCGAAATTTTTATGGCTCTGGGTCCGAGATCGAGGTTGACATTAGACCCGGTCCCAACCATGGCACTGGCCACATCCCTCTAAATAATATGCAATTCTAGCACTCATTAAAACAATTGGTTCAATTTTTCTCTCTTTCTAGTTTCTTCATTCCCAATAAAAAAGCTTTCAAAAAAATCGAAAGCTTGAAATCTAGAAATTACATCATCTCTTCCAAATGAAATTGATGAAAGCACGAATTCATTAACACCTATTCTAGAAGAAACTTATGAAATTGATGAAAGTACGAAGCCATGAGCACATAACCAAGAAGAAACTCATGAAATTGATGAATATTATTATTATACCTACCGACTGCATGTATATTATTACTCTTAATTTTTTGTTTGATACGTTATTGTTAATAATCATTGGTTAGAATTGCAATTAAAGTGCCAGCCCGAAAGCAATAATCATTGTTAACAAGTAAAGTGCTAGCCCGGAAGCCCATAGGGTATGGTTAGTGCGTTGATTTAAAAGGCATAGGGTCTGGACTGGGAGCGGATTCTAGGCCCGAATTATATTGGGGCCATGGTATGGGCCTAACCCCTGCCTGGTCCGATCTCGCCCGTTTTCTTCCCTAAAACATGCCAAACTTAAACTCAAGATAATTAACTAGGCACGGGCTGTGGCTTATATGAGTCCATCCTGAATCCGGTCCAGTCCCATCCATACTCGTTGCCATATCGGGCCTAAGCATCGAACTGGATTTTGATATTGCTAAAGATGACATGATAGGTAGTATAATATTGGAATGTGAATTGCATGCACCGTCTTACTCACGCACACAACCAATTTATTTACAAGTTTTTCATTTATTTATTCCTCGTGCACACAACCACTTATTCCTCTTTTACCTTCGTCTGCCCCCAAACCCCACCGACCATCACCGACAAGGACTCCGACGACGATTTACTATGGGGAGAGGCTAGGGAGGTCGGCGGAGGGGGCGGGAGAAGAGGAAGAGGGGGTCGGTGGAGGTCGGTGGAGGGTGTGACTGGGGAGGTCGGCGGAGGGGGCGGGAGAAGAGGAAGAGGGGGTCTGTGGAGGTCGGTGGAGGGTGGGGGCGGTAAGTGGGCAGGGGAAGAGGGAGATGGGGGACTGCGACGTCGTCGCCGGCCACCGTTCGGCCGTTTTAACCAAGTGATATTTTCGGTAAAAATAAGTGGTGCGCAATTCTTGTGGCAAACTTGTGAATAGGCGGTCGTGCGCAGAGTAAAACGGTATGTGCGCATAGTAGAATTTGGGTCTTTTTTATGGCCCATGGACAAGCCCAACAATAACAATAGCAACAGCCCAGTACTTATCCACAACCTCTCAATGAAAATAATCAAAAATATCCCAAGATGGCTTCTTTAGCACCAGCCCCTCGTCCTCCTCATCTTCGCCCAAATTTCTCCCCTAATCGTCACTTCGCGCGACATTGCACAGTCTCTCTGCGACCAGCTCCCACTTGCTTCGCCTCAAGCACCGCCGTGAGTTTCTAAATTTCTGTGTGCGTCCATTTTCGTAGATTTTTCTTTGTTTTTTATTTTTGATTTTTGATTTTTTGGGGAAGATATTTAACGTGAGATTTTGGTGAAACATTCAATTGAGGAAATAGGTTGCCGGAGGAGCATCGTCATCATCAACAGATTTGTCTCGTAAAAACGACAAAGTTCGCTTTTTTAATGCGTCGAGCGAGGTTTTGCAAGAAGAGAGTTTTTGGGAAAATTTGGATGCGGACTTGCATCGCTGGACGAGGCCACTGCGCCCTGTACAGGTACATTAAAGGTGTGCTTTTCTTCAAATTTGTAAATTCGATGTAAGAAATTCGATTCATAATTGCAAATTTGCAAGTTCATTTCGGCGTAGTTTGTGATACTATAGTTTGTGATACTATTTGTTCCTTGTGGGCAGTGGTATCCTGGTCACATTGCGAAAACGGAGAAGGAACTGAAAGACCAGCTCAAGTTAATGGATGTTGTCATCGAGGTTCGCGATGCAAGGATTCCCATGGCCACAAGCCACCCGCAGGTGAAATCCATTATATTCTCTTTTTAAAGTTCTCTTCCTTTAGCAATAGAAAAACTAGAAAAAATAATAACATGGGAGCTTAATATTCGATTGTTGAGTTCATGACCAGATGGATTTGTGGATTGGAAACCGAAAGAAGATTCTGGTTTTGAATAGAGAAGATATGATATCAGCTGCGGACCGGAATGCATGGGCCACTTTCTTCGCGAACCAGGGAGTTAGAGTTGTCTTTGCAAATGGGCAACTTGGAATGGTCGTAACATCTTCTGACAAAATTTGATGTATTGCATTTCATGACATATTTCACAACTATTCTGTGTAAATGCAGGGCGCTATGAAACTGGGAAGGCTTGCAAAGACATTAGCTGCTGGCGTGAATATCAAACGTAGAGCTAAAGGTCTCCTTCCTCGTCCGGTAACTTGTTCTTAAATTTATTTGATCAGGACTCCATTTACTTTTCTTTTTCCTTAATTTTTTTATCAAAAGAGTAGAACTACATAGCTACAGTAAGCAACCATTGTATTCGAGAAACCATTCTTTCTTATCTTATCCTTGGGTTATCACCATCATGTTGTCCACAAAGTAACGATCTGATCCAAGTGTGACTTATATTCATAAATTTGAAAGAAAAATTCATGGTCTGCAAATTGTTGGTCTTAAAATATGGATACATACGCAGAGAGTTATACTTCATAACATGTTTAAGAAGAAACTATATTCTTAACATGATGATGTGCCAGTGGTCTCTAACGAGTGATCCCGCTAGCAAGACCTGAAGCTGAGAAGATATAAGATCATCAAATGTCACAACCACAGTGCACAAATCCTATCATACACATAGGGATGGGGCCAACCACTCAAAGCAAGGAGGATGCCATATAAATTAGCGAGCACTTAAAAAATAGAAATATGTATACATACATACATACATATACATACATACAATCTTTCTCCCTCATTTTTCTTTATTTCCTTCTCATTCTTTCCTTTTCACTTCCTTACCTCTTCTGCTTGAAGAGAGGCCAGCCAATATCCCTTTGAAGCTAGAGCCAGCAACCATCTCTCCAAGCTAGAACCGGCAACCACCTCTTCAAGTGTAGATCCATCCATCACCCCTTAAGCATTTCAATCCGGCTAACCTGCTCCTTTAGCATGAACCTGCCACCATTATCATTAACTTTTTGCCCAGATGTCGTGCTCAAGTAAAGGAAGACATGCCCTTGATCTTGGTGTGGATTGACTGCAAGTGGAAAGTCATCAAGGAATTGTAGGTTATGGAGTGTCAACAAAGTAGAGATCTAGTTTTTCTTTATATCTATTGTTGATGAATTATGATACGAGATTGTTGTAAAATTAGGATCCATGATGAATACAATTAATAAAGATTGCGTATTTAAGTGATTAAATAAGTCACATTTAATAAAGATTGAATGTAAGTCTTTAGATGATTTGCAATCAATAAATGTTAAATCTTTAACTGATTGGATGGTCAATGGTAAAGAAGTTGAGACTTTTGTGACTGGTTTTGATGAAACACTTGATGGTGTAGTTCGGATTAGAGCTAAACAGCCAGACATATCTGATATGTTTGGGCAATAACTTCTTTATTTGACATTTGATGTCCGATTCGTACAGTCTTAGACTCATTGAAGACTCATTGAAAAGCTGATGAACTAAACTCTTCAAAGGTATATGTCTCAGATCCGAATTTCATATATACAGATGCCAACAATTGATTGAAGTTAGCTTTAAGTTAAAATGACACAAAGCTAGCATTTATTATTATTATTATTAAGAAAACACATGAATAGTTAATACATTTAGTAAGAGAAGTTAGAAAAGATTGAATTTTATGGATTAGGGTATGAACTTGTAAGTATTAGTATGATTAAACCTTGATCAGATTGGTGATTGGAAACCATGTATTACTTTACGGATACATATTAATAAAGATGGTATCTTTGAGTGATCAGTGGCTTTTGTAATAAGCAATCTTTGAGGAGTGAATGGTGACGAGATTGATATAATATTATGATGTTAGTGTAACCTATTAATGTTGATATAATTAGTTTTCAGAAGCTAGCATTTTACTTGATAATCCATGGTTGTCATAGTCAGAGGTGGTATAGCGTCATGAAAGATGGGCCGAGAAGTTGACAATGTTAAAATGGATACTAAAACGAATTGCATTATAAACTATAGGAAACTTAAAGGACATAGTAACGTTAAGGATCGTGGTAGCGAATAGATTCGGAACCTTATGCCCAAAGTAAAGAAGTCTTGGCTCGTGATTCTGTAAGCTTCATTGTGATCTTGGTGTGTGATATCAATGATCATGAATGATTGAGCCATTGATATGGATTGTTTCTTTGAGATTAGTGCATGAATGTGAATTATTGTTGGACTTGAGAAATGATGGCTTGTAGCTTAAATTGTCCATGATTTTGTATATCCCTCGTGATCGATTATGATCCTAGAATTGGTTGAATTGCAAATGGCTGAGGGCACATGTTGAGGCTAATGGTCTTACAAGACTCGATATCATTTGTTAAGGTTTATGGTCCCTCGAGACATGGTACCATTTGTCGAGGTTAATGGTCCCACGAGACCTGATGCTATTTGTTGGAGGGTAATTATACTACAAGACTTGGGGTCATATATTAGAGGTTAATAGTTTTACGAGAACTAATGATACATGGTTAAGGCTAAACATTCTTACAAGACCCAATGATATATGTTGGATGCTAATGGTACTATGAGACCCATGGCGGGTGCCATTTGTTTAAGACTAACAGTCCTACAAGAATTGGTACCATGTGTTTTAGGCTAAATGATCCTCCGAAACTCGGTGCCACATATTGGAGGCAATAGTCTTACGCAGTGGCGTAACCAGGAATTTTTTTGCCCTGTGCGAAAATAAAGATGTTGTAAAGAATATTTTTTTTAAAAAAAATTAAAACAAAAAAAATTAAACGTTAACATGCTTTAATTATTTATTTATAGTAGCTGCAAAATAGTATTGTACATATATTCAAAATATGATATATAACATATAAACTATCTATTTAAGTTGAAAAAGTAGTATCATACATACAGACATGCATGCCTATAAAAAATAATATTTTTATAAATAAAGTAATAATTAAATATCAATTTTTTACATTAATACATACACACACAACATTGGAAATTAATAAGTGATATAGATTTTTTACATTAATTTAGAGATAGAGGAGACTGAGACTTAGAGAGAGAAGATGTAGAAAAGTGAGATGTAATGTTATAGAGAGATAAAGAGGAGAAAGTCAGAGAGATGGTGATTATACATAATAGAAAATTTATTGTTTTTTGTCATGAGCTGCACAAGGCAAGTTGTACAAAGTATCACATTTGCATGTTGTAATATCATATGAATCAAAATCAAAATAAAAGTAAAGGAAAAAGTAACACTATTAGGGGTCGAAATACAAAGTGCATTTTAAAATACAAATTATAATAAGTGACAAATAAAAAAATACACAAAATACACATGTAAAAAATAATAAAAGTAATAAATAATAAAGTACTTCACTCGGGATCGAACCCATGAGCACAAAATAATACACAATATGTAAAACATAATAATAAGTAACAAATAATAAAAGACTTCACTTGGGATCGATCTTATGTGCTCATGTTTGTTAAAACAACGCATTATCCAACGGGCCATAAAGAGCACTTACAGAAAAAATTATTGCTTTTTCTATAAACTAAAGAATAGTAGATTTAAAAAAATTGTAGTAGAAGCAAACCAATAATTGATTCCACTGGGAATCGAATGCGGAAGCTCCGGTTTGGAAAACCGACGGCTTCTCCGCTGCGCCGCAAAGAGTTACCGAAGACTTTTAATAATAACATATATTTTATTTTCGTACTCTGGGCAGCTGCTCAGGGCAAGTTGAATGTGGTTTCGCCGCTGGTCTTACGTGACCTTGTGTTAAATGTTTGAGGCTAAACAATTCTATGACACATTGCCACGTGAAATAACCTTGCGGTCAAATGACATGATATTCTTGTGATGTGACATTCTATTCCTGAACGAAGATCATGATTGCCATGAAAAGTTTCTATTTGGATCATTGTTGATGCATTTGTTTCCTATTATGAGAAGTTTAATCAATCTTGCCTTTGTGTCTCGTTTCATTGGTTTGCTTATATGATCCTATCTTTACTTACTAGGTATTTTAGCTCATTATTTCAATGGCTACAAGATTTTGCATGTGCATGAAAAAGCTAGAAGATTGGTGAGATTTTAAGGTCATTTTGGTTTGAGCTTTGTTTTTGGTACTTGTAAAGTAAAATGGTTAGGATGAATTTATTGTATAATAAGCTGAATAACACTGGAGGTGTATCAGACTTGTATTATGGTATGTAATTTTATGAAATTAGAGTTTAAGGAATTCTAATATCATAGGTTTTGCTATTGTGAATTGTGACCTTTGTTGAGTATTGATTCCCCGGATTTGGTTTTGGATGATGAGCAAACATAAATATCGTATACTAACTATTTGTGAGCGCAGTTATGGAAATCGTCGCCAAAAGAATACGTATATCAAAAGCGACGTCTCAAGACTTCTCAATACGCGTGATTGTGTGCCTGAAGTTTCTTTGAAGCTCAAGGAGCAATATTGAAGTCAAGAAGAATGAAGATTGAAGCTTCGAAGACGGTTTGTCATGTATTATTTATTGTCTTCTAGCTTCATAGAATAGAATGTTAAGCCTTGAGTAGGACTTACATTATAATCTTCATTTTGCTCATATCTTAGAGCTAAGATTATCATAGAAGCCATTAGAAACTTTCCTGAAGCCTATCGCTTCTTCCCTCGGCTTCTAGTGCATGTTAGTTGGTTCAAGTAGAAAAACCAACCGACTAGATGACGATCTAGTCGGTTGGCAATTCCTCTTGAACTGACTAGAATGCCTTGCTCATTTCAGCGCATTCCCTGTTGATCAATTAGTCGGTCAAAGAAGAGTCACCGACTGACTAGATGACGATCTAGTCGGTTAGGAATCCTTCTTAGACCGACTAGTTATCATTGCCTGAATTCAGCCTGAGCTACTGTTTACAGTTAGTCGGTCAAAGTACAACGACCACAACGACCGACCGACTAGTTGAGAAACTAGTCGGGTGGAAGTCGTTCTTAAACCGACTAGCTGTCTTTGTTTCCAGCCTATTGTTTTTCTCTCTTAGTCGGTCAAAGAACACTCACCGATCGACTAGATGATGATCTAGTCGGTTGGCAAGTCTTCTTAGACCGACTAGTTCATATTGCCTGGAACTTCATCTTTTGGCTGTCGAGCTGTTAGTCGGTTCATGTTGAATCACCGACCGACTAGTTGATGAACTAGTCGGTCAGTGATCCTTCTTTGACCGACTAGTCTGGTTCAGAATAGAGCCGTTGGAGCTTTAATTGAAACGTTTTTCTCTCTCTCTTTCCTCTATCCTATATATACTTGGAGGGGTTCTTTCCTTGTATTCAAGGCTGCCATTTTTAGAGGTTTAGATATATCAAAGAGAAGCTATTCAACTCCATTCTAAAGCTTTCTCTTCCTCACAAGAATCTCTCCCTCAACTCTTTGAGCCATATTCCTCAAGAGAGATTCTCTCCATTGTGAGCCTTCCAAGCCAAGAGCTTGATCCAAAGTCACCATCCTCCATCCTAGCCTTCAATCGCTGATCTTATTGGTGGAGCTTCGGTTTGGTGACATTATCTCCTTAAAATCCTTCTTGCCCTAATTTGGTAAGATTTACACAAGGCATAGGATTTTGTGGTAAGTATTTCATTGTTTCATTTACTTTGTTATTGCGAATTGTTCTCTCGGTTGTGAGAGAAGGGTGTGATTCCGGTTTGTGGGAGTCACATGTCATTTGTATGATTTGGTCTTGTGAAGGTTTTTCACAAGAATTTCATAGTGCAAAATCTTGAGTTAGGGTTTCTAACTCAAGTATCCGGAGGGGATCCGGGTGGTTGGGACGTAGGATCACCGGGAACAAGTCGGGGAGACTTGGGTGGATCCGAACCCGTTACATGCTTTGTTTGCGTTTGTTAATTCTTGTCGATTGTTTATTCCGCATTGTCGTTTGTTTCTTGCACAATAATTAGGATAACTATCTTGATTATTTTAAAGTACTATTCACCCCCCTCTAGTACATGTGCAGTAGCTTCACAGGGCACTACAATTGGTATCGGAGTCAGAGTTCAAAGCTATGACGAACAACGACTACAACGTCTTCAAGGATCGTCAAGGATCTTCTTCAGTTATGGAAGGACAATCCTCAGTCAGGCATCCTCACTTCAACGGTACCAACTATGGGTACTGGAAATACCGGATGGAAACCTTCCTCCGGAGTGCTTCACTTTGGAGAGCCACGTTGACGGAGTATGTCGAGCCCGAAGAAGAAGATTTCGCTAAGTGGACTATCACGGAGGTCGCTGCGGAGGTAAGCAATGCCAAGGCCATGAATGCCTTGCAATGTGCGTTGAAGCCCGAAGACTTCAACAAGATATGCACATGTAAGAGTGCATATCAAGTATGGAACCAACTCCTCATCTTGCACGAAGGAACGAGTACGGTAAAAGATTCTAAACTCGTTGTCGCTAACAAATAATTTGAGTTGTTTCACATGGAACATGGTGAAACTATGAAGGACTACTATGCTCGCTTCGTGGACATATCCAACGAATTGGAAGCGCTTGGGAAGATCTACACCCAAAAGGAGAAAGCCGCAAAGATTAACGACAGACTTCCTTCTTGTTGGGAAAAGCGTACCTTCGCCATCGAGGAAGGTAATGATATGAATAAATATACTGTCATACAATTAATGGGTACCTTGTTGTCTTACGAGGTACGCAAGGAGAGTAAGATAAAGATGAAGGAGAAGATGAAGGCGTACTTGAAGCAAGACGAGCCAAAGAAAAAGGCGATTGCGTACAAGGCCGCTCCATCTACCGATGATGAAGAATCGGAAGAAGAATCGGAAGAAGAGTTGGACATGGAAGCTTTGGCCGATTTGGCAAAGAAGTTCGACCGATTCTTCCGACAAGATAAGTTGAAGAGTAAATCAAAATTTATTTCGACTAATGCTTCTACTCCTGTGTGTTATAAATGCAACAAGCCAGGACATATCAAGCCGGATTGTCCTCTAAACAAACACAAGGAGAAGTGGAAGCCATCCAAGTAAGACAAGTCGAGAAAGCAGAAGAAAGGACTTGTAGGCACTTTCACCGACTCCGACAAGGACTCCTCAAGTGGAGAGTCGGACGATGAAAGAGTGGAGAAAGCACACACGTGCTTCATGGGAAAAGAGGAACGTGATCAAGAGACCTCCTCCGATGAAAGCGGGGATGAAAGCGAGGATGAAGGCGGTGATGTAACAATGGATGAACTTAGAATAGCTAATGAACAACTTTGGAATAAGTTTTCTAATTTAGCTACTAGATTTATTAAGACTAAAAATGAGCTAGATAGTCTTAAAACCTTGCCTAAACCTATCATCGTCAACAACGACACCGTTGAAGATTTGAAAAATGAGATTGTAAATCTCAAATCTCAACTTGAGCATGTTAATATCGAGGATTCTGATGAACATGTGATATCGGATTTGAAGTCTCAAAACTCAACTTTGAGTATTGAGAATAAAAATCTCAAATCACGTGTTTGCGCACTCACATCGCAAGTGTCCACCTTGGATGCTTCGATGCATTCTCTCACCGAGAAGTATGAGTGCACATTAGGCCGAATCAATGAATTCAATAAAGGTAAGGGCCATTTGGATAATATCCTAAATGACTTACTTCCGGCCAATCATCACATTGGCTTGGGGTATAAGATGAGAGAGTCATCCAAATCGTCCGCCACCTTTGTTAGGCCAACGTCCGATGCTTCTACTAGTGCGAGTAAACACTTCATGGGTAGTTCTTCTACCATTGGTGCTTCCGCTAGGTACACACCCCCATTTGGAAAGAAACCCACTTTGGGTGGACCTCCAAAGAGGGGTCATGCTTTCATGTATGCCATGCCACGTAGGAACACACATCCTACTCCACATGTTAGCACATATGATGATTTTTATGCTCTGCATCCACGAGCACGTGCACACCATGTGAGACACACTCATGCACGTGTTCCACCACATGCATATGTTCATTCACATTCTCATATGAATAATTATCATCATGCACCATTGCATCATATGCCATATGCTTACACACGACATGCATCACATAGAAATCAACAACGTATGTATGTTCCCAATAGGAATAGGACTCCCAAGACATACACCATTTGGGGTCCGAAGAACACAAGCATGTATAATAAGGATTTGTATGTGCAATCATATATTAATGATATTATTTTGAATGATGATTATGTTGGGAAATCACGGTCCTCGTGGACTTGGTTTCCGAAGGGTTAGTCTTCATTGACCCTTCGTTGCTTGGTAACATAAGTTTAATTTTATTTTATGGGTACCAAAGCAATTGTGGTAAGAAGTGGTTTATTCTTTTTATTTGCATATTGATCTTGGATGTGCATGTTTGTTTGAAAGTTAAGTTCATATTGAATTTGAATTTAATATGGCTATGGGTTACGTTTATTTGAATTTAATCTGTTAAATTTGTTGCCTAACCCATATGATCCAAAAGGACTTTTGGATACCAAAATGATGTTTACTAGGTTCAATCCATCATGTGATACCAACCCTACCAACTCATTGATTTGCAAAGTTTTTCATTCAAATGGAGTTGATGGTGCTTAAGAGATGCACCAAAGTAGGGGGAGCTTAATGTTGTAAGTATATTCTTACATTTGATATACATTTGGTATCCATGTGTGTTGATTGCATGCATTGTTAGAATATCTACATTGGTATCATTTTGTTTCAATTAGTATGCTAGAATTGTGTATGCCATAGATTTATGATGTTCTATCTATGTTTGACATAACATTTTTGCATATTACTTTTGATATCATATTTGCGTACATTTGGTTTTTCACATTGGATTTTTGTCTCTGATGTTGATTTCGTCACTCGACGATTAACTTGGTTAAATAGAAATTCTTTCTATGAAAACATAGAATTGTTTTCCATGCACTTAATTAACCAAGAATGTTGATATTGGAGAGTATGTTCCAAAACTCAATAAGTGAAATTGATCTGAGTTTTGATGATTTCGTTTTTCGATTTTCGCCTATGGTTTGATGATTTCGTATTTCGATTTTCGCCTATGGCTTGATGATTGTGTTTTTCGATTTTCGCCTATGGCTTGATGATTTCGTTTTTCGATTTTCGCCTATGGTTTGATGATTTCGTATTTCGATTTTCGCCTATGGCTTGATGATTTCGTATTTCGATTTTCGCCTATGGCTTGATGGTTTCGTTTTTCGATTTTCGACTATGGTCAAGTTGGCACGCTTTGATTTTCTTCGGTATTTTACATTTGGTATTTTACTTTGGTGTCATTTGGACCGTGGTCGTATTCTTCGACTCCCGTGCTTTTACTTTTAGCCATTGTAATCTTGTCGTTGATCTCCTCCCGCTCTTTTTGCTAATGCCAAAGGGGGAGAGAATTAATAATGACAATGTGCTAATTGATAATTCAAAGCAATTTACCATGAATCTAATTTGATATGTTAGATTCAGGGGGAGTGAAGATATAAAAATGGATTTAGATTCTATATGTCAATAATTGGTTCATATCTCTTATCTTCCTCGCCTGCTTGATGTGTATGATTAATATTTAATACGAGACTAACGTGTCATCAATGCAGGGGGAGTAAGTAAATTTCTTTTTGAATCATTATTATTGATTGTTATTTATGTTGGTTTGTCATCACCAAAAAGGGGGAGAATGTTGAGTATTGATTCCCCGGATTTGGTTTTGGATGATGAGCAAACATAAATATCGTATACTAACTATTTGTGAGCGCAGTTATGGAAATCGTCACCAAAAGAATACGTATATCAAAAGCGACGTCTCAAGACTTCTCAATACGCGTGATCGTGTGCCTGAAGCTTCTTTGAAGCTCAAGGAGCAATATTGAAGTCAAGAAGAATGAAGATTGAAGCTTCGAAGACGGTTCGTCATGTATTATTTATTGTCTTCTAGCTTCATATAATAGAATGTTAAGCCTTGAGTAGGACTTACATTATAATCTTCATTTCGCTCATATCTTAGAGCTAAGATTATCATAGAAGCCATTAGAAACTTTCTTGAAGCCTATCGCTTCTTCCCTCGGCTTCTAGTGCATGTTAGTTGGTTCAAGTAGAAGAACCAACCAACTAGATGACGATCTAGTCGGTCGGCAATTCCTCTTGAACCGACTAGAATGCCTTGCTCATTTCAGCGCATTCCCTGTTGATCAATTAGTCGGTCAAAGAAGAGTCACCGACCGACTAGATGACGATCTAGTCGGTTAGGAATCCTTCTTAGACCGACTAGTTATCATTGCCTGAATTCAGCCTGAGCTACTGTTTACAGTTAGTCGGTCAAAGCACAACGACCGACTGACTAGTTGAGAAACTAGTCGGTTGGAAGTCGTTCTTAAACCGACTAGCTGTCTTTGTTTCCAGCCTATTGTTTTTCTCTCTTAGTCGGTCAAAGAACACTCACTGACCGACTAGATGATCTAGTCGGTTGGCAAGTCTTCTTAGACCGACTAGTTCATATTGCCTGGAACTTCATCTTTTGGCTGTCGAGCTGTTAGTCGGTTCATGTTGAATCACCGACCGACTAGTTGATAAACTAGTCGGTCAGTGATCCTTCTTTGACCGACTAGTCTGGTTCAGAATAGAGCCATTTGAGCTTTAATTGAAACGTTTTTCTCTCTCTTTCCTCTATCCTATATATACTTGGAGGGGTTCTTTCCTTGTATTCAAGGCTGCCATTTTAGAGGTTTAGAGATATCAAAGAGAAGCTATTCAACTCCATTCTAAAGCTTTCTCTTCCTCACAAGAATCTCTCCCTCAACTCTTTGAGCCATATTCCTCAAGAGAGATTCTCTCCATTGTGAGCCTTCCAAGCCAAGAGCTTGATCTAAAGTCACCATCCTCCATCCTAGCCTTCGATCGCTGATCTTATTGGTCGAGCTTCGGTTTGGTGACATTCTCTACTCAAAATCATTCTTGCCCTAATTTGGTAAGATTTACACAAGGCATAGGATTTTGTGGTAAGTATTTCATTGTTTCATTTACTTTGTTATTGCGAATTGTTCTCTCGGTTGTGAGAGAAGGGTGTGATTCCGGTTTGTGGGAGTCACATGTCATTTTATGATTTGGTCTTGTGAAGGTTTTTCACAAGAATTTCATAGTGCAAAATCTTGAGTTAGGGTTTCTAACTCAAGTATTCGGAGGGGATCCGGGTGGTTGGGACGTAGGATCACCGGGAACAAGTCGGGGAGACTTGGGTGGATCCGAACCCGTTACATGCTTTGTTTGCGTTTGTTAATTCTTGTCGATTGTTGTTTATTCCGCATTGTCGTTTGTTTCTTGCACAATAATTAGGAATAACTATCTTGATTATTTTAAAGTACTATTCACCCCCCAGTACATGTGCAGTAGCTTCGCAGGGCACTACAACCTTTGGTGAAGGTATATAGCTTGTGCATTGTGAACCTTGGTGATGTTATAACTGTCAGATTTCTGTGATATTAGCGTTACTATTCAGGCCTCGCTAACGGGATTGCTTGTTAGCGACATGTTGTGTCATCATATTTTTGAAGAATATAGTCTATATGATTAAACATGTTATGTGATGTGGCAATTTAATGGTATCAGAGCTTAGGTTGAACCTTTAGGTCACGTAGTACAAGAATATCAAGTGTCATAGGATTAGGTGAACATGTATGTATATGGCTAAGTTGGGGAGAAGTATTAATGAGCTAAACTCCTACGTTGATGATTTACTGCCACACATTATGCACATCAAACAGATTTGTGAAGGGCATAGAACCTTCAAAAATTGCATGTGTGATAAATATCCGTAAGGAGGTGGTAAAATACTTCATCGCCTTAACCTGGTCACAAGTGGAGGGTGTGAGGATACTATGAGCTTGATCCTATTAAATTGAAGTTGAAATACTATAGATAATGAATTATATCATGTGAACTGCGAGCATTGTTAAAGGATTAGATTGGAATAAGCGTAATCTGCTTACATGAAATGACATCTAATCTAATCTGCTTTGATTAGAATTTGTTTAGCAGCTTGTCTCCCATTAGTTTATGAAATGACATCTACGTCCTCAACAATTTAATGAATGCTGTTAATGTCTTGACAATTTTAATAACATCATAAATTTTTTTACAGATCTATGGTTCGTAAAATATGCCATGTATTAAATAAAAATATCGTAATTTATGACCAAAAATACACTGACATTACACAGATATATTCCATTCTTGCCCATATCCTAAATTAGGAAGTCATCCAGTATATCCAAGTGGTACTTTTTATCAACATCTCCAATTTTATTCTTGGCTTATGAGGACCTTTGGTACTCATGTTTGGTTGCACCTATCTCTACTATATATGGTATATCTAGAGATATGATGGGTTGCAGTTTTTGGTCTGTCTCTGCATAGTGTATGACCTGGCCCCTGTGTGCATGGAGCCCACCTATCAAAATGTTTTGGTATGTGTTGCACTTCTAAATTGCATACAACCACACGTCTCAAGCTCCTAACATGTATAATGCAAAAAGGATGAAAAGTGGTAGGTTTTCCAGTAAATTAAACATAAGGTTTTATTTTTTTTCTCTAATTTTGATTTTTTAGTTATTTACAATCTGTATCCTATGTGAAATGATAAGTTGGTAGTTTCCTTTACCAATTATGGATATAAGAATTTAATATGGGCTCCCTGACACTGTCCATATTCAGATAGGCATTTCTATGAGATAAAAAAATAAAACACCAGTGTCATAATCAGCGACGGATACATGAATTGAATTTAGGGGGGCACAATCTTTTTTAGCTGGAAATAATTTTTATTTATTTTATATATTGTAAAATTGTAGCACGAAAAATTACATTGACTCAAGTGCATCCTTAAACAAGATGGTCATAACAACTTAAACAAAATCGACGCACATGAAAAAAATTCCAGACAGGATTAAATTGCCTCTACATGCTAATAACAGAAAGCCCTAGAACTGAAAAAAGATCAATTTTTTTGGAAAGAGATTAACATAAATTTCGAAAAAAAATTAACATTCTATAAGTTAAAGAGATTCGCATAATGTTCCATATACTGTAACTACCTCGAGAATACTACCAAAAAATAACTACCTTTAGAACGTCGACTTATTCGCCAGATGGTTGATACCAAACCCAAGGGCAGATCAAAGTTTTGACGAACCGCCATTCATTTGCAAATCAGAGGAAAAAATACAAACCGTATTTAAGGGGTCAAAAATTTATATACAGATCCTGAGAATTTGCTAGCAAAAAATAATAACTAGCAAAATGAATAATAATATATACGTTAAGATCAGTGTTCTAAAACAAGTTATATGCGACCGCATATACGGCCGCATATAAGAATGCGGCCTTTGACCGCATGAGAATTAAGATTTGTCGAATTATGCGGTCGGCTGCATAATCGACTGCATAAATGTTATGCGACCGCATATGCGAATATGCGGGCGTATAATCGGCAACTAAAAATCCCAACCCGTTAAGAAACACGACCCGTTAAACATAAATATCAGGTTTTTAATTTTAAAATACTTATGTTTGACATACTTTTGATTTGGACGTAAAACTGAATAGTTATGTTTTGTGTGTAGATTGCTTTAGACGTTAGATTTTAATTATTTTATGTATTGATCGTCATAATGGCGCTGATATTTTAGTATGAATTAATCCATATTTTTAAAAGCTAATATGATTTTTTCCTTATTCCTATAATTCTTATCTTTTTAATTGAATATACACAAACACATAAACTTATTGCTTATTTATATACTAAATTATTCATTTTCGCGTAAACCGCATAATCGGCCGTATAATCCGCTTATGTGCTATGCGCTAATAGACCGCACGCATAATGAAACCGCCTTTTATAACACTGGTTAAGATTGTAAGAACGCCACCTGTTCGCATGATGGCTGATGAGAAAGCAGCGAAACCCAAGGACAAATCGTATTTAGGGGGGCAAAACCTAGGGAAAATCTAGGGGAAAAAAATGCAACTGTTTTAAGGTGAAAAAAACAAAGTCACTGGAGGGCCTGGGTTTCGAACCAAGGTTGCCAGCTTTAAGTTCAAGCGGCCTTACCAACAAGCAAATTTGCTACTGATGTTTCTCTTGAAAATTATATATATACCTATTTTGTCATGATAATTTTTATGTAAAAGGGTATAAAAGTAATTTTATTTTCGATTTCGGGGGGGGGGGGACGTGCCCCCTGGCCCCCATGTGGGTCCGTCCCTGGTCATAATGCCTCATGTTCTGTTTGTGATGTTGCTTGGATGTATCTCAGCATCACTTATACAGCTTTGTGTAAGAATAAGAAATGTGTAGCTATGTTTAGGGGTGAGAAAAGAAAGAAATGTTTGCAATACAATAAACTGAAGGCAAATACATCAAAGAAAATTTTGCAATACAATAGACATAATAAGGCTAATAGATCTAATACAAAACCAAGATAACTCTAATATTTTGAAATATATTAAGAAACATAGCAAGTTTATTTATCATATGAAATCGATATGCCCGCCAACTTCTTTTGATCATGTGCATACGCTTAACAACAAGTCTTCTTTCCTAAGGAGAAGTGGATGGGAATATCAGTCCCATAGAAGATCAACACTCTAGTCCCATAGAAGATCAACACTCTTTCTGAACCGATGATAATATATTCGGTCATTTCTTAGAAAGATATGGGTGTGGCTGATAGTAAGAGGGTAGCGTAAAAGGTGAGCATCAGCTGGAGCTAATATAACATGATGATGCGGTGCTTTATGGAGCACAAATGCATGCGAATTTGATAGGATTTTCTAAGGTTTTGTTAAAGAAATTTAAGGATTTGGAAAAAAGATGGGGGTTTTATTGATAAAAAGGGAAATACATGATAGCTTGACCTTAATTCCAGAGAAAAGCCCAACTCTTAGCAGTTCTAATCTAATCTACTCCTAATCTCTTCTCTTCTCAATATTCTTATCTAAATTTAACATAAAAACAATAACCCTAGCCCTCACAAATATATAATGGAGGGATTTATCTAAAATTACAAAAATACCATTTGATGCCCAAAATTACTAGTTTGACACACGCACCTCCCATTTGCACTATTACTTCATCCCAAAGAAACACATTGTACTCAAGGTGGTGCATGAAGTCTGGGGCCATGCTACACCAAATGGGGATGCTCATTCCTTTCGGGCTCATCCTCTGCAGCTGCTTGGCCTTCTTCCTCCTCGACGACCAAAATCTGGAGAGTACAATCCTGGTATTGATGTCCCGATGCAAACCTCGCTACATCGAAAACATAAACCTTTGGCGCACCTGTCCAATATTTTCCTACGTGAGATGATTGAACCTGATGTCTGATTATGGTTCACTGCTTTGCTCTTGACCTATCTAACCTACGCTTGGCTGAGTCTTTTGTGCTTTCGTCATAGCATTAATGCAGGATGTGATCCCGTCTATCGCTCCTTTGGCGGCTCGCTCTACAGTGATTCTGTCCTCCACCAGTTGGGCCATCTCTATTACCTTTCCAAGTCTACTTGGTCTCAGTATGCGTAACTCACCTCTGATGCTGGCCTTAAGACCCTTCATGAAATTCCCTTCTAGCACCTCATCATAAATCTTCCTTACGCGGCCCGAGAGCACCTCAAACCTCTCTTTCTACTCACTGATTGCGGTCACCTGTTTGAGAGCAATAAACTACTTGTATAGATTTCCCCCTTGTGTCTCAAAACCGATCTAGCAGCAGACCTTGAATTTCTCCCACGCCATGACTGGCTATTTATGCTCTTGCCACTGGAACCAATCCAGTCTTTCTCTCCAAACATATGTCGACTGCCATCAGCTTTTCTTAAGTCAAATTGGTCACAGTGAAATATCTCTTTGCGTGGTAAACTCAACCATACGAGTGCTTCCCCTCAAAAGCGACATCTTGAGCTTCCTGACCCTGCTTTTAAAGCTGAAATCTCATGCCTATTCTTTCTCTAGGTTGGCCGAAGTAAAGTTGTTGGTAAGCATTCTTCTTTGCACCAAAATCTCTCCACATGCCTCCCTCGGCTTCACCGTCATACCCCCAATCGCAGTCATCCCAATTTGAATCTCCTCCATCCTCATCGAGCCCCTAAAAACCTCTCATGCCATCGCTACTGCTATCGCCCCACAAAAGAGGCACTCATGGACTAGCCGAGGCCTCGGGGGCCTCCTCTAATATCGTCGGGCCACCCCAGGTCTCCACCACCCTACTCGAAGTCCGTGTAGAAGTCACATTGATCGCCAAGCTCGTCTGAAGGTCTGTCGTGCACAAAGCTCCACCCCCGAGGCCCAGGAGGGCCTTTGTCTGCAAACCAAGGGCTCAGGGGCCCTTTGAAAGGCCCACCCAGGCCTTGGCGGGCATTAGAGGGTCCATCCTTGGGCCCACGAGCTCCAGGCGGGCAGCACAGGTGCCCACGACCCCTGGGCGGCCTTTCAGGTGGCCGCAACACTGGTTTGCAAACAGAGACCCTTTTGGGCCTCAACGACGGGGCTTTGGGTGCGACAGACCTTCAAACAAACTTGGCGATCACTGTGGCTTTTATCCAGACTTCGAGTAGTGTGGTGGAGACCTGGGGTGGCCCGACGATATTAGAGGAGCCCGACGAGGCATCGACTGGGCCAAGAGGCTCTTTCGGGGGAAACAATGAGGGTAATGGAGGTTTTTAGGGGTTCGACGAGTATGTATGCGACTAGATCGTGGTGACAATTATTAATGTTCGGCGGTGAAGCAGGAGGCCAGTGGAAAGATCTTGGTGCACAATAAAATGCCTACCAGTAATTTAATTTCGACTAGCCTAGAGAGAAGGACATGGATTTTTATCGCCGAAAGTAGTGTCAGGAAGATTAAGATACCGATTTTTGAAGGGGATGACCCTTATGAATGGGTTTACCGCAAGACGCATGGGAAAATCTACTTGAGCAATTTTTTGCCCTCAAACAGGAGTGCACTGTCATAGACTACAAAGAGAGGTTTGAGATATTCTCGAGCTGCGTGAGGAGGATTTTTGATGAGATGCTGGAAGGAAATTTCATGAATGGCCTTAAGGCCAGGATCAGAGCTGAGTTACGCATATTAAGACGACCAAGGGGACTTGGAGAGGCAATGGAGCTGATCGAAATGGTGGAGGGCAGAATCACTGCAGAGCGAGCCACAAAGGAAGCGATGTGCGGGGTCACATCCCGCACTAATGCTACGACAAAAGCACAAAAGACTCTACAATGCTTTCCATGTAGCGAGAGGTTTGGGTCAGAACATCAATGCCGGGATCGTGCTCTCCAGATTTTGGTCGTCGAGGAGAGAGACGGCCAAGCAGATGCGGAGGCAGAGCCAGGAGGGGACGAGCGCCCCCATTTGGTGTAGCGTGATCCACGAACTTCATACACTACCTTGCAGACAATGTGATTTTTTGGGGGCGGAGTAATGATACGAATGGAGGGTGCGGGTGCGGGTGGCACACTTGTAATTTTGGTCATCAGGGAATATTTCTGTAATTTTGGACAAATCAGCCTATTATAAATATGTGGGAGCTTGGGCTATTGTTTTTATGCAAGCTTGGGCTATTGTTTTTATGCAGAATTTGGAGAAGAATATTGAGAAGAGACGAGATTGATAGTAGATTAGACTAGATCTTGGGAGAGTTAGGCTTTTCTCTCGAATCAAAAGCTAGAAGGACGGTCCTACTCTCGAATTGAAGCCAACTACCCTGTGCATTTCCCGAATTATCAATAAAAACCCAATTTTTATTCGAAAATCAGATTCGGTTCCTATCAAAATTCTATTAACCAGGTAATTGGAAATTTATACATTGTAAATCACATCGGAGCATAGTTTCCTAAGACGGTTTGGTTGCTACCTTCTCCACCTCTTTAACAATAAAGCTGAGATGGTCGTGAAAGTTCCCTATCATTTTTTATTGTGCATTGTAAACTCTGATGTTGAATAAAATATGGAAATGTCTATAAGGAAAATGGTAAAAGAACAACAAGAAAATTTGCTATGGTTTCGTGTTTCCGTATATTTAAATTGGTAAACCAAGTAATGGTGGGGGGAGAACAGAAATAAAAAGTACATATGGTTCGGCTAACTGCTGGTGTCCGACATATTGTGTGGTGAATTGGAAGCTTCTATTGGCCTTAATGTGATACTTTATAAATATCAAGCCTTTTCTGGCTATCAAGATCCAGGTAAATCCTTCTCTGTATCACTAGTAAGAAACGGTCTTGTAGCTAACTTTGTCGAGAACTTCTTTCCAGCAGCATCTAACACTTCTTTCCAGCAGCATCTAACACGCCTGGTAGTTTGGTATTGTTGAAATGCCAGGTTTTCATATCCAATTTAATTAGCATGCAGTATCCTGATTAAGAAATACTGTAATAAGTTTTTAAACATTTGTATGTATTGTTCTCAATCTATCCATTAGATGGACATATGTCGTAAAATCATCCAATTTATATGTTGCCTCAAATCATCCAATTTCTATGTTGCCTCCCCAGAATGGAAAGTACTGCATAATGAACCCTATGAGGGAAATTGCTTATGCGAAGATGGAGTTCCCAGTAATCATTAGATATACTGTTGTTGGTATCCTATTCATGGAAAATTGACAGTGATTAAGCTACAGGTGTTTGGCATTGCATCTGATTTTAAACAAGCCATCTTGGAAAAGGACATATCTAAACGCACTGCAAACATCTTTGATATGGCTAAAGTGTCTGGCAATTTTAAAGTTTAAGTTCTTATCAAAACTGGTTAATATTTGAAATAATCAAAACTGGTTAATATTTGAAATAAATTTGTTGGAAAACATTTAGATAATAATGGATGTTTTAGAGAAAAAGTTTATATAATTTAACTACAAACATATAGAGAATAATCTATTATACAATCGAGGGATGTTTTTTAATGGGTTACCTAACTAGGACAAAGATGTGGGTAGAAAGACGGTTGGGATTTAATCTTAAGGAACCAATGGTTAGGATAGGAGTTTGCGAAAATTTTGGGGGGAAACCCTAAAATTTTAGGGGAAACTAAATCCGAAGGGAGTTAAACTTTGAGAAAACTAAAATTTTAAATTTTGAGATGAAATATTTTAGGAGGAACTAATTATGGAGGGTACTAAATTTTGGGATCTAAAATTTTAAATTGTGGGTGAACTAAATCTAGTTTAAACTAAATTTTGGTGGAACAAAACTTTTAAATTTTGAGGGGAATAAAATGTGAAGGAAACTAAATTTTGGAGGGAACTAATTTTTTGGTGGAACTAAATTTTAATTTAAAATTTTGGGAGGAACTAAATCTGAAGGGAACTAAAATTTTAAATTTTGTGAGGAACTAAATTTGGAGGAAACTAAATTTTGATGGGAACTAAAATTTTATGGCGGGAATTAAATTTTAATTTAAAATTTTGGGAAAACTAAATTTTATGTGAACTAAATTTTGGGAGGAACTAAATCTAGATGGAACTAAATTTTGGGGAAAAATTAAATTTTTGGTGGGAAATAAATTCTCGGGGAGGGGCACTAAATTTTAGTTTAAATATGATTAAAATTTTTTGTTGGGTGGATATTTTGAAGGTGGCTATAATTTTTTTGGAGATGATTTTGAATGGGTTTGAATTTTGGGAGTAGGATATTTTGAATGAGGTTGTAATTTGTTATCTTTTTTTTGGTTGGGGGGGGATTTGAATGGGTTAAAATTTTTCAATGGAATATTCTGTATGCTTCGTCACGGGTTGTGACTAGTTTAGTTAAAAATTAGATTGTGTTCATGGAAGAGAAAAAAAGAGGGGGACAAGAGGGGAGATGATGCGTGGGCTTTTGGGGCTTCTGTGGTTGAAGAGCCCGAAAATGTGGCTTCTACAAACCGCAATTTTTGGAATTGTGCCTTTGAAAAAAGGATCTTTTTAAGTGATGAACAAACATCTAATTTTGTGAGTAAGGCACTTATATGATTTAAAAGCAGTGAAAGCACTTACTAAAAGCAATACCAAACACACCCTAAACATTTTTCAGCTATTCTTTTGTTGACAGGTGCGAGCTGGAATAGTTGGATATCCAAATGTCGGAAAATCTTCTCTAATAAATCGATTATTAAAAAGAAGAATGTGTCCAGCAGCTCCAAGACCAGGTGTTACTAGACAATTAAAGTAAGTTTTTTTTTCCGGTAACTTATTTTATATCATGTTAGTTTATTATTATTTTTGAAAGCATCTTTGTTAGTCATTTGACTATGTAATATATATGTTTGAGTGATATTGTTCTATTTAATATCTTTTGAATGTGTCTTTGTTGGGCATTTGCCTATGTAACATTTATGATTTGGTGATATTGTTCTTTCGTTCATTCATTTTTTAATAGGTGGATCCGTTTTGGTAAAGATCTCGAGTTGTTGGACTCGCCTGGCATAATACCAATGCGAATAAGTGACCAAACAGCAGCTATCAAACTTGCTATTTGTGATGATATTGGAGAGAGATCATATGATGCTGCTGATGTAGCTGCCATTCTTGTCCAGATGTTGGCAAAGCTTCCTACAGAAGGTAGGTCTTGAATTCTCTTTAATTCCATCCAATCCAAATGCTGGCGAGGTTTCCTCCTTATGGTCATATGGATGAAATGGACAGCCATTCTCAAATTCCCATGAAACAACTTTTAGGGTGGGGAAGCTATAGTTACAAACTCGTCCTTGAAAGTGACCCCTCCTTTCTTGTGTGAATTGATCTTTCTTCACATGACACCATGACATTACACAAAGCGTAAATGTAAGGATGAAATGTCAAGGTTTAGAGATGACACCATACAAAAATTTGCTCCAATCCATGTGTTGAACATCTTATCAATCATTTATATAATAAGATGCAAAGTCAATACCAATTTATAACAATGACCTAACATTTATGTCGAGTATTATAATCAGTTATTGTTACTCACCCTTAGTAGTCATGCCTCCTCTTCAGGAGACATTATGCCATCTGCAACTAATTATGACGGAGAATGTGGAATGACAGTTGCATGAAAGATGATTTAAATGTGAGCCACGTTAGTGTTCATGGAGTGGGTCCCAGATTGACATTTATTGGTGCAAACAGAAGTACGAAAGGACGTAATTTATGGGGACAGTAGGGGTAGTGACTTTTGGTTGTGCCACCAGAATGTAACCCAAAGGTACACCTGTCGAATCATTGCTGCAAACACCAGAGTTTGCAAAACCCTAGTTCGTGCATGTGCTAATCTTTGAACCGGTGTGCAAAATTCTAGTTCATGCATGTGTTTATTTAATCTTTTTGCACACCCTTTGTTCTTATCACAACTTGCCACTTATAGTGATGTGGAGCAATCTACAGATAAACTCGGGTTAGAGATATATAACTACAAGATAATTAAAAGGTAACCTTCTGGCCTCACACCGAAGTGAATCGTTCACTCATTCTTGCACCTTGCATGCAAAGAGATTCAAATGTTAGGTTCCTTGCAAATCAACCTGAGTTTACAAACTCATATCTTTGTTCACATGTTCGCCTCTAGTTATAATGAAAGGCATAAAGGTCTTTATGTTAAAAAAATTAAAACTAAACTTCTAAGACAATTAGTGTTATTCAAATTTGAATTTTAAAATAAAAAAAAAGAAATGTATCGTTCATGAGTATGGCAACAAAAGATTTCACAATAAAATAAAAACTCTCAACTAAATGAGAATCTCAACTTAATTCTAATTCTTAAGAAATCAAAAAAGTAATTTTAAAATTATAAAACTTTAAAAAGTCTATAATAATTAAATTTCTCCTTGAGTGATTGTATTTCCTCCATGTAATAAAATTTGCTTCAAACTCAAATTCCAAAATATTGCTGCTTGCACTGTTTATGTTTCGTTTTGCGTTTTAAATCTCTCTTGGTTAGATTAAAAAAACCCGATCTCAAATTTTGAAGTAATGCAATACGAAAAACTCATGCAGTCATATCGGGAATAACAAACCAACAATGATAAAACGGATATAGGAAGAGATGCAATACTTAATGGTACATAGGTGGTGGATCAATGGGATAATACTATCTACGCTCTGAAGCTCAATAGCAAGTTACTCGGATGGCGGCTCAAGGATCCAATTTAGGGTTCGGGCTCATTGTTCTAAAAAACGATTTCTTTATGTGTGGTTTAATAATGCATGGCACATAATCAATTTATGGACCGATTATACAGATTAGATTATATCAGATAACGTGGAAATTAATATTTTATTACAAATAAATAAATAATAAATACATACGTATGGAATTAAGCCGGTCATGTCATATATGTATAATCCAATAAATTTATCTTTCTAACATTGCTTATTCTTCATGTTTTCATATGTTTTTAGGCAGCCATTCCTCAACCATTCAAATATTTTATGGAACCATAGTAATCCGCATCGTACGATATGTGAGTTATATCATACGATATGCTACAATATGTGTACTTTTCGATACATATCGTAGTTTCATATCGGATTAGGGGAAGTACCGTACGATATGGATTCCATATGTACGATACGATATTATATCGAACAATATGTAAATCATCCGTTATGAAAGTTCCTATTTTTTTGAGTTTGGGTTTTAAGTTATTAAACCTCCAACCCGAACCTATTTAGGGTTAAAATGTGCCATTTTTGATCAATTTTGAACTCGGTCTCACGAAGCGGAGTCGAGGGTCTTCAACAAACTCAATGAAGACCTCATGGGACCACCTCGACGACATCATAACAGTGATAAGAGACATTTTGGTCAAAAAAATTGGTTATGTTCAGTCCACGTGCATTTGGGCCTAAAACCTACATAGTCATAGCAGTGATAAGAGATGTAGACTTTAAGTTGCTTGTGTATCAATAAAACTTTTGCTACCTTCAGTGAAGATCATTAAAGCTGCGTCCCTTTATTATACTTTACCCTAGTTTAAAATCGTCATGATGATTGTGCTCCATCTATCGATTGGAATTGTTGTGTTCTCTTTCATGCATCAGTCCACTCCTAACCAAATTGAGATTCCAACATGTGCAGATGCTCTCTGCAAGCGTTATAGGATCGATGTAGACGGATACTGTGGTAAAACGTATGTTATCGACACTACAGTTTTTTTATCGGATACTTTCCTGGCATTGATACTAATTGGCATTCTGGACGAATTATGGATTGTAGATTTATTGAGAAGCTTGCCTTGCAGCTGTTCAATGGAGATACTAGCCAAGCAGGTTTCCGAGTCCTGAGTGACTACAGGAAAGGGAAATTTGGTTGGATCGCATTGGAGAGGCCTCATCGGTGACTTTACTGAGTGACTACAATTCATGATGTATTTATATTTCACAGTTTCCAGCTCATGTATATCATTTGGCCGACTGCTATCCCTGGCGGTTTCAAAGGTGAGCTGTTCTGTGCCCTGAAGCAGGAAACAGTCTTGAAGAGCAGCCAATGTTTTGTTCCAGCAGACCAAGCATTGTGCCCCTCATGGTTATGAAGGTCCTGCTCGTAACAGAAGAAAGATCCCGGCTTGTAACCTAGCATCTCTGCAAGCGAAGCATATTGTTATACCCGATACTAAACTGTCTTTTGAAGCTATACTGGTTTCTTGTTTGTTTCTTGATGGTTTGGCAAGCTTCATTCAGATTGACGTTGTTGAATGAAGCTTAACCACATTTTTGAATGGTCTAGCCACCGTCATCCTTTCCTGTGAAGGAAATGAAGTTATCTCAACAAACACATGCATCTATAGAGCAGCTTATAGGCTGTATTGATGCGTGCAGATTCAGCACACAGCTGCCCTCATGTTTAAGAATCTGTGAGTGCAATAAGTCATAAGTGCATAAATAACCAAGAATGAAATCATGGCTGACAGATCAGTGAAAAGATCGTGTTCTCATATATACCATGCATATGCGTTCTCATATATACCATGCATATGCGACAACAGATGAACTTCCTACTTCCAATGAGAACTGCATTTTCATACTTTAATTCCAAGTAACATTTTGTATATTCCAATTTACAGCTATGCCGGCAGAGAGAAAAAGTCTTTGATCTTACAGGGGGCACCAATACATATAGCTCTGATTATTGTATGAACCTAGTCTCTCAGGGCATCTCCATCTGTAGATTATGGAACAACCGTCGTATAATACATATCAACCTTGATTACCATTGCTACCAGAATCCCCTGACAACCATCCTTGAGTCCAAGATCCCCAAAGTTGAACCACTGATCCCGTTCACCTGGGTTCATAGCTTTCTGAGTGTATCCACTCTATCAATCACATCCAGAGCATTTATCCTATCATTTATCCTATCGATATCAAAATCAATGACTGGACACACAGATGGCCTTCTAACTGGAAATAACTCTTTTTTACTATCAGATTCGAGTGAATGACTAGCACTGCTGCTCTTGGTTAACCTTTTCTTCTTGCCCAAACTGCACTTCCCCAAATCAAACTCCTGGCTTTTGCTGATTCCAGGAGTCAGTTTTCTGGAGCTGACATCCTCGAGCATTTCTTGGTCCTCCTCTGTTAGCATGGAAGAGGGGCCATTTGATTTGTTACCCGATAACGATATCTTAATACCCTTTTGAGTTGGGGATCGTATCGATGATTTTATGGTAGACCTGATACCCCCATTCCCAGTCTTAGTGTGGCTGACAAGATAGTGCAGCCACACGAGCAAATCAAGGATGTAGGCCTCAGTTTTCTCTTTGTTGGCGTGGTGGAGCGTCTCTATCCGGATCAAGTCTGTCTGCCCTGTTGGCTTTCGGTTCAACTCAGTCCTAAAACAGAAAAATTATGAAAGTGCTTTTTGGTGAAATTATGAATTTCTTTAGCTTGGTATCAAAGTGATAAATAAATAAAATTGAACACTCGTATTTCCTCAGATGAAGTGAAGGCAGAGACTAACCCTGTTTTTGCCCACTCTCCAACCGAACCAAATACGTGGTGTGCTCTAATATGATTGGCACAGAAGACAGAAAAGAACAGAACATCATCAAAATAAATTTTTATTTTAAAAAAAGGTAATTAAGGAAACCAAAGCAAGAGCCAGAAAGGAACTGTAAAAAATGTTACTTCAAGGTATTGTCAGCAATAGGAACCAGCCATCGCAATGTCTTTTCCATCTCAGCTTCGATTTGGGGAACAGTAAGCTGCAATCATACATGGTAAGAGCGTAAGATGGTAAAATTGGAATACAAGATGACTACAAGATGGTTTGGATTTACAAACTGAAATATGATGATTAATTCTTTTACCAAAAAAGAAGAAAAGATAGAGAGAGAAGGGACCCCCCCCCCCCCCCCCCCCCCCCCCCCCCCCCCCCCCACACACACACACACACACACACACACAAAAAAAGGAAAAAGAAAAAAGAAAAAAAGAAAAGAGATGGCTAGGAAGTTAGAAAGGTACTTCATCCTTAACATAAAATGACTGCAATTTGGTCCTTAAAGCTGATTTTATGCTGGGTGGCAATCCCTGGTACAACGAGTCCCTTGTATTTTGGGGTACTGAACTCGACCTAGATACCTGCACAATTACAGCACTTTCACCAGGGATCATAACCAACCAAGCTTGGCCTTTAAAAAATTTTAAAAAAATTTAAAATAAGGGGAATAATTTTTCAACAATCGATCCAATAAAGACATCATCTGATGATATAAGGTACCTCTTTAGATACTCCTTGTATAAATCTTTTATACAAAAGAGGTATGATGATATGATGTTTGACTTACTTGGACAAGAGTGGATAGACTATGGCCACCTCATCATGATGGGGCCCACTTGGAGGTTGGGGGGGGGGGGGGGGGGGGGGGGGGGGGGGGGGGGGGATGTGTGTGTGTTGGGTGAGGTTTTTGGTGTTGTTGTGGAGCACCCAAGAAAAAGACCCCCACATTCATCTTATTTGCATGCTTGTCATTGCCAAGAAAAACCCCTCCCCTATTTTACATGCTTACCATTGGCCATTTTCCACTTTGCCACCGGTGTTTTTTTACGTTTTAGCCCATGTTTTTCCCCTTTTATCCCCCCCCCCCCCGACGATACCCACACATACACACACACACTTCTCTCTCCTTTGACACTGTGCATGGGCCCCGCATCATGTGTGTGGGTTTTTCCTTGGTCCAGTGCACTGTGTGCACATGTTATTTCTAGTCAATCAATATAATAGAGAATTACCACCTACAATTTTGAAAATTACCCTATATTTTGGCCAGTTTTCTAGAAGACTACTCTATAATTAGAAAATTAAAGTTGACTACCTCGAATCGGGTCGGTTTCGTAAACTATAGGTAGTTTTGTGAACCAGCCTGCAAACATTCAACGTAGTTAACTTAATTTTCAAAGTATAATGTAGTTTTTATGAAAATAGGCCAAAATATAGTATAGTTATCACAAATTTAACTGAGAATTCCTTTTTGGTTATCAACTTCCTAACAGGCTCAGAATCCAACTCCTATTGTCTTTCAAGTATCAACTTCCTGACAGAACTATTTGGTGACGACATGTGTGAACGCTGGTTTTTATATTGACTTGTTTGCTCGTAATATTGGATTATTCTATATGGCCATGCTACATGAATGAAGAAAAGCTTCAACACACAATTGTAGTATGCGAGATCATATTGAATGGAACAGAAAAACAACAATGGTGCCTCAGCATTCAACTTCTAGATTAGAAGTTTTATGGCGGCATACCAAATAGTGCACTGGAAGGAGCCTAGCATGCTCACCCCCAAATAAACTTGTGTCACACTATCCTACGGCCAAACGACCAATGCAGTTCTAAATTTGGAAATAAAACCGCAATGGCATACCTCTCATGCTCCAACTGGTTTCTATTATGTCATTATTTTACTTCAGAACAGAAGTTTCTCGTGTTGCTGGTCTACTATATTAACTTTTCAAAAATGGTGAAAGAAATCTGTTCATAAGATGTCATTAATGTTATTTGGGTACTCAAGTAGTTCATACCACCTTGGTTCTTGTTAGAATTAGGTGCCTCACATCCAATCTGGTAGACAAGTGGGTGATACAAGATAGGTTTAGTCCCAATCTGAATAAAAGGAAAGATGGTGGTTAATTTGTTTCGACCCAGGACCCCAAGCATCCCCATTGGGTCATATGGTGTAATTAGCCACTAACATCGGCTTAGTAGGCCCATTGTTGTAACAAGCTGCCATAGGGTTTATAGTGGATCATGGCACACCCCAAGTTCTAAGGGAAGTCCTATGTTGATCAAGTGTCGACGGTCGGTCTCCAGTATATAGCCATTACTTTGCGCTCAAAAATTGAATGTGCTAAATTTTGAGGGAAGAACCATGGGAAAACTTTATGTAAGCATCCTCAAAAGTGAGAAAACTTCAAGATGATTGTTTCTTAGAAAGTTCTCTGGGGGTTATACATGCTACCAAAATTAACACCAGCCAAAAGTGTGTGAAACAAAGTGTCATATGGAACCAATGGCTACATCGAGCAAAGTGTCACCACACACAGATGTGATATGATCCACCTTTTGAGTTCATAAGTGCCACCTCGATGAGTCATGGGTCTCACCTCTAGAATTGCATATTGCCTACTGAACCATTAGTATGGCAAACAAGCCATATCCTGAAAGGGAGGAGTATGTCAGCACTCTAAATTCTGGGGGAATAGTCCATATCATTAGTGCTTAGAGATCATACATAACAATTCTCGTGGAATGAAGAATACCTAACATTTTTGAGGGAGGAGCTGTGGAAAAACTCCACTATTAAGCATATGGTACATCTAAGATTGTTAGTCTCTGATAGATATGCATTTTGGGCCTATTATGGGTCTTTTTGTAATTTTCGGATCTCTAGGGACGTTTTTGTACTTTTCGGTCTTTTTGGGGTTTTCTGCAATTTTGTATTTTTTCTGATTAGTATTTATAGGCCATATGAAGGGAGTGATTTTCTTATCATATTTGTGAGAGATTAATCAAAGGAGAGGTGAGATTATCCCTCTACATCGGACGAGTGCAGACGTCATCTTTAACTGGCGTCTTGGGGGAGCGATCCACCTCTATAATTGTGGTCATCTATCCTTTTATTTTCAGATTTATAGAATAAAATTCAGATTTTTTCCCAAGTCCTATCAATTTGGTATCAGAGCAATGATATCCATGGAGGCGGCGACGAGATCTAAAGATAAGTTCGAAGCTTTTGAGGAGAAATACAACGGTGAACTTGAGGACGTGAAGCAAACCTAGCGAAGCATGGAGAAAACCTAGCGAAGTATGGAGAAACTCAAGAGAAACTAAGAAGCCCTAGCACAAATCATGCAACAACATGCGGGCATGACAACAAAGTTAACCGGTGCAGACAAAAACCCTAATCGAGCGAAAAAGGTGTCAACTTTAGGGAAGGATAAGGGCTAAGCGCTGGAATTTGAAGAGGGGAAATCTCGAACGTCGAGGAAGGGCTTCCGGATGAGGAGGAAGACCCCTGAGGGACGGCGGGCCGTCTCCTCAGGGGGACCCAGAAGGGCCGCGGGGCCATCCGGGAGCTTCAACAGGGCCGCACAGCCACCCAGGAGGCTCGGCAAATCCGTGCAACTGCCCAGGAGCAGGGTTGGCGGACCCCAGCCAGCCACCCACAGGGGCACCCGGCCTTTGTCGACCACAAGAGAGGGCCTGGGGCCCCTGCCAACCAGCAGCATGGGTGCACGGGCCCTGGGGCTCATTGGCATGGCCTGGCAGCCTACCCGCCTGGCCGCCTAGGTCCTGTCGTGGCCCTATTGGGCCGCCACCCCTGCAGGGCCCAGACATGGAGGTTCAGCCTATGTCGACACCTGACCAGAGTTCCACGACGATCCGACCAGCCGACGAGAATTTCTTGGTTTTCCGACGACAGTTTAGGATGGCGACTACCGTGCTGGGATCCTTTGAAATATAGCGACCAGTTTCGAGGGCCCCACGGCCCCCGATATGCGGCGAGAAGGCGCTGACGTCAAGCCCCTACCTATGAGGAGTACCCAAAGGATGTTGGTAGGGAGTGGGACTTGAAGGAAGAGGAGCACAGCTCTGTGGTCGGTAACGATGATTGGGAGACTATGGCGATAGAGGTTGTAACCAACAGAGTGGCGCGGAGGGACACATACCGTTGGAGACACACCTACCAACCACATCGTCCTAGGCACTTCGAGGGTCGAGCTGAGCAGTGGAATTTTTGGGATGGATAGCTGCGTAAGGACGCTAAAGATGTCCATTTTCGAGGGTGATGATTCCTATACCTAGATCTATATGGCGGAGAGATTTTTTTCAGTGACCTGCATGACAGTGGAGCAGAAGTTGGAGGTGGCGGCGGTATGCTTTGAAGGAAAAGCCCTCTCGTGGTTTCAATGGAGACAACAGTGTCGTCGTTTTCGCTCTTTGGAGAAAATCAAGGATTGCCTGGTGGAGAGGTTTCGCGAGACTCGTGGAGGAAATTTACAGAAGCAGTTACTGGCTCTCGGGCAGGACGGTACGGTGAGGGAGTATATGGAGTGGTTCGAGGCACTCTCAAGACGAGTTCGTGGGGATCCCTGATAAGATACTGGAGGGTAGTTTCATAAGGGGCTTAAGCCCACTATTCGTACAGAGCTACGTATGCAGAGACCTCAGTGTCAGATGGATGCCAAGGAGTTGGCCCAGATGGTGTATGGTCGTCTTACGGAGCAGAGATCTAGATGGACTGTGACAGCTCCTCCTTTCATAGCCAACCTACGACAGGAGGGTAGCAGGAATATTCAAGGGTAAACCAGGCCATGAAGGACAAGCCCAGTGTGCCACAACCAGTAGGACAGTTTGCGAAGATAACTGACGCCGAGTTACAGAAAAAGAGGCAGAAGGGGTTATGTTTCCGATGCGATGAGAGGTTCACCCCAGGGCATTATTGTGACGTACGCAAGCCCCAAGTACTATTGCTTGAGGATAATGACGACGATGGGGTGGTGGAAGAAGAGTCAGGGGAGATGCGCATCTCCACTTCGAGTAAGGCCGTCATAGATTTCATACACTACCTTGAGGGCAATGTGGATTTTCGGGAACGAAGTAATGATAGATCTGTATTTTAGGCCCATTATGGGTGGTTTTGTAATTTTCGGATCTCTAGGGGTGTCTTTGTAATTTTGGGTCTTTTGGGGTTTTCTGGAATTTTGTATTTTTTCTGATTAGTATTTATAGGCCATAGGAGGGGAGGGATTTTCTTATGGTATTTCTGAAAAATTAATCGAAGGAGTGGTGAGATTATCCTTCAATATCGGGAGAGTGAGGACGTCCTCTTTAATTGGCGTCTTGGGAGAGCGGTCCACCTCTATAATTGTGGCCATCTATCCTTTTATTTTCAGATTTATTGAATAAAGTCCTATTGGCCTCCTTGGTGGCCGCCTCAACAATTCTCATTCACGTGTTACAGATCGGCATTCATCAAGATAGTTGTGAAGTGAAACCCATGTAGATGTGTAGTCCCCATGCGCTTTAGATATTGTGGATAAATAATAATGTAGAGAGCATATTTTAATATCTTTAAAAATATTTAAGTAAATGTGTAATTCTCTCTCCCCGCCCTCTCTTACAAGTGTTTTAGAGTAATAGCTTACTTTTAATATTAAAAATAAGGAAAAATGTCGACAGTCATTGAAGACGAACGGCCGCGATGGTTTGGTAGCTGAGTAAACTAATTTTTAAGTTTTTTTTTCAAATAATAATATATTCTTTTAAATTTTGTTTTCTATATCATGACATATGATCTTAGATCATGATTTTTGCAATAAAAATGGTTGCAATTCTTATTATAATAGTGGTGAAACCTTTATTTAAATCATATTTGGTTTTCTATATCAAAAATGGAATTGCCCTTGTCATATCAGTTTCATTTCCATTTTTGAAATATAATAATTATTTTTACGATCGAATAAGATCCTATTCGTATTTTATTATAATAAACAAATATAGAAATAGACATTCACATATCTCCTCTATATCCTCTCCATCCACTTCATTTGCACCCATGCAAGGCTTTAATAGGACCAATGGAGTTTACATCGTTTAGTATAACATGTATTCCTATCGTGGGAGGTTATGGGTTTCTACTATCCACATCCGCATTTAGGCAAGTGGATTTTCAAGTAAAAGATGCAAGATTGTAGACTTACAGTGACACCTTAAGTTCACAAGGTACAATGTATAGTGTATTGTGATTCATGAAAGGCTCATTGTGATCCACATATGCAGCGAGAATAATCAGAATTCAAAGGGAATAATTCTCTCCTATAAGACAATCCTTTTTAAGAAAAATGTATTCCGTTTGACTCTTAGCTCTGGGTGGTTCAAAGTTAATGTAATGTCTTATAGCAAATTTATCTTTTCAAAAAATTTCTTGATGTTTTTCCTCAGGCCAAATATGGTATATAACTAGAAAGCAATAGAAAGAAAGAAAGCAGAGAATGCATGCCATTTCTGACTTTTGGCAATTTAACAGAACATATAAACTAAGCCTACATTGCATGCAAACTATGATAAAAACAGAAATTATGCTTTTATGTATAAAAAATTTGCATACAATAAGAATGTCAAATCCAATGCTTATAATAATGTTCATCATAATCATTTTAGAAAACTTCATGTTAAAAATACTATGATTTCCATGTTGATTCCCCCAAAATGTGAATAAACAAAATAACGATGCATATATAAATTAATTTATGAAAAATGACCATAATTCCAATAACTATTTATATATGCATTCAAGGAAAACAGATCCTAAATCCATGGATTTGGATTCCCAATAAATGATTATCTTGAACCCAATAATTTTCCGGGTATCCATGCTTAAAGTTTATCTTATAGGATGCCTAATTTTAATTTAAAAGGAATTACGACTAAAATCTAATTTGATAGCCTTGGACAAGAACAAAATAATTCAAAGCATTTGAATTAAATGATTTATCCCTTATAACTAACCCCAAGAACCCAAAATGAAAAGGGTGCCATACTTTATGACTATTTCTTTTAAGTATCCAGTTTAATAGGGGGCATACAGATTGATGCAATTCCTAACAGTGAAAGGGGGGAGATGCTATCAACACTTGGTAGTGATCTCACCTTTTTACTGATGTCAAATGGGGGTGAAAAATTTAAGTGCATCATCAAAATAAAAGATGAAGCATCCACTCAAAGAGAGTATGCATAAAGTCAATAGGAGTATACTTTGGTTTAAATTTATTTAAATATTTTATTTTGATAAATATGTTTGTCTTCATCAAAAAGGAGGAAAATGTGGGGTATTGGACTCCCCCAATACATGTTTTGATGATGAGCAAACATATAGTTTTGATCTAATGAATTTGTGTATTGAGAAAAGAACAAAAAGGCCAAGTATAGATTGCTCAAGCATGGATGTCAATGCAAGGTCACAAACCAAGCTTGACATATTTACGTGATGGTGTGGCAATTAAAGCAACAAGATGTAGACGAAGTTTGTACTATTCTTTCGGTTTGGAAGCTCTAGTGGAAATCTCAGCTGGGATTATCTTGGGGATTGGATGTAGGTAAAGGATTGATCAAACCAGTGTAAGTGTCTTGTGTTTGTGTTTGTGTTTGGTTTGGTCATCTTGTTTTATTTATCTTTAACTGTAGTTTTAATTCTCATTATTATTCTGCTGCATCTTTTACTTGAGAATTATTTATTGTAAGCTTATGCTAACTATAACTGTTTAGTGTTAAGCATCCTATCCATAATCACCAGATCTCGACAAACTCACCTTTCAGGACTAGAGCAAACCCCTCTCTTGCTCATAGTTTCTTCAAGGAGGAAGTTGGCACTAATTATGAGAAGGTTGACAATCATTCGTAAACTTTTATCGAAACTTTCATAAAGACTCGTTCCATAGACGACCCTACATTCATAGAGCTTCTTTCACCCGATGGGAGCTCCTTTCATAAGATGGGGCTTCATTCTTCGTTTCTGTAATGAACTAAAAATTTCGAGTTATGCAATTATAATTTTTTTAAAAAATCTACAATTTGTAGTGTTTATTTTAATTTCTTTTTCCCTTCCTTTTCTTTCTTTTCTTGCTCTTTTCTTTCTTTTTCCTTGCGGCCCGAACCAAACATGCAAACCACTTTCCTTTCCCATTTCTTTCTTTTTCTTCAAGCCCAAGGCCCATCGGCCCACTCCCCTCACTCATTGTCCCTCGGCCCATCTCTCACCCCTCATTTTCTTCACCCCCTCATGCATCACACCTCAGCCCGACAGCCCCCAAGAGCACCTCTTGAAAACCATAAATGCCGAGAAACCGCCTTGTCGCACGACGCCATTGTCGACAGGAGAAATTTCGACGCCGCTCCACGTCCCATCCATTTGTAGGTCTCCTCTTCTCTCTCTCTCTCTCTCATCCTTTCAACCCTGAGATAAGTCACCCCACTTGAGGCATGTCGATCTCTGAGATCTGCCGCCTCCCTTCACATCCACGTGTGCTCTAATACCCCTACAGCTTCCATACTATTCTATTTAAGGGTCTACTGTTTTGATTGTTAAGGGTTACTCGCAAAGAACTATGTTTCTTCTCTCAAATATTTTCGATTTCTGTTGGTGAACGGATTTAGGGGGTAGAAACTTGCTTCTTCTCCGTTTTCGCCTCCTCCCTTTGGCAAGCAGCCGTAGTCGCTCGACGACACGACGGCTAAGCATGTCGGTGACCGGTAAATTCGTTGTGATTCTAATTTCGATTTAAATTGGGTTTATTATTTTTGTGAGGGTTCTGCCCTCTTCTAGCTACTATGATGTGAACTGAGCTATGCATGTTATGCTTAAGGTGTTTGCTTAAGGGCTTGCTCTGTTCTTAGGAATTTTTGGTGTTGCTCTGATTTACTGTGTGGTCCCCTCCTCTCGTGCTTGTGGCCCTTGTTGGCCTGAGGCCTTTTGGCCTTGTCTCTCTGTTTCCCTTGGGGCCTCCACGGTGCTTGTGGCCTTTGTTGGCCTGAGGCCTTTTGACCTTGTCTCTCTGTTTCCCTTGGGGCATTGTCCATATGTGTCGTGGCCTTCTGGCCCTTGTTCCACGATGACCATGGGCTTCTTGCCCTGATTCTGATTGGGCCCAAGGATCTTGCCATGTGATTTATTTGGTGCAGCCTTTTGACCTGGGTTTTGTGGATTTGATAGCTCTGGGGTTTTGTTGGACATTTGGGTTTTCAATCATGAAAATATTTTGGAACTTTGTGGATTTGAGTGCTCTCGTAGTACAAGTGGTCTTCAAGATGGTTATCGTACTCTCCTATATAAGTCGTGGCTTTGGGACTGGTATAGTTACTACATTCACCAGGACCAGAACAATTATGATACAGACTTAAACTGTAACTGATTTACATTTTTGTCTTTAGTTTATCATGTTGTCACCTTATATATACCTTGTTCCTGCTTCATTTCAGTCATGCACTTAAACCCTGTTTAATTTCTGAATTTAAAAATTATTATCAATTTACTCTACCATAAAGGTTCCTTTTTTGTTGCACTGTTAGGTGCTAACTAGGAGTACAAGAAGACTCCGGTTTATGAGGAGTCTGTGTTTGTTGTACAACACGTAGATTTTTGAGAGATTAGGTCATGAGTGGTTTCTTGGTGTTTCCTTTCAGTATCTGAGAATATTGTATCTTTCATATTGTATCAACTTTTGTTCTCCTCATATTTGTAATGAGAAATTTTAATATGATTATTTTGGTACATTTTCTGTTCATTGCCTATGTTGTGATGCGGCTTGGATTTTTGGCCCATGGGCATTTTCGTAAATTCAAAAATTCTGCAATTTTTCTCTATTTATATCCTAGAGCCGGCCCTAATAGGGTTTATGCGAGATTTATTGAGAAAATCCTTTTAGTTTATTTCTTAGATAATTTGTCTTAGGATTTTGTAGGAGATTTAGGATTTGTTCTCGAATCAAAGCTAGGAGTTTGTTTCGACTCGAATTGAGGCGTATTATCCTTTTATTTTTGATCTGAAATATATATAAAAATTCTATTTTTATTGTTCTTCCAACCAAAAATTCCTCTTTTAGTCCACAAAAAGGTCCTAATCGCATCAAATTGGTATCAGATCACGTTGATCCATGGCGACTACGAGATCAAAGGAGAGAATCGATTTGTTGGAAGAGAAGTTGGAAAAGTTTGAAAGCAAATTTGAAGATGGGATCCAATGGATCAAGAAGCGCGCGGATGAACAAGCACGTCTTATGGATCAGAGGTTCGCGCAACTTATGGTGGCCATCCAACAAAACACGGTGGTGACGAATCAAAGTTTAGCGGCGACGTAGCAAAGCTTGATGGAGGCGCTCGACAAAAAGTTAGATCAGGATAAAAAGGGGCGACCTTTGGTGAATGAGAAGGAAAATGAATTTTTGAAGAATGGCTCCTCTCCGACGCCGATAACTACTTCGTGGAGGAAGAGTAGGCCTCAAGGGAGGAGCATCAACTTGAGAACCCCGGAAGCATCCAACAAGTTTGGCCGGCCCCATAGACATGCCGACATGGCCGGCCGACTGCCCCAGGGGCTCGACAACAGCAGCCAGCCCCACCGGCCGCCAGAGAGGACCGCTGACCCTTCTAGGGGGCCGATAGGCCCCGTCGACCAGCTAGGAGGGCCCGCCAGCCCCGCCAGCCCTTGTTGGGGGGGCCGACAGGCCCCGCTGACCAGCCAGGAGGGCCCGCCAGCCCTTGTTGGGGGGCCGACAGGCCCCGCCGACCAGCCAGGAGGGCCCGCCGACCCTTTTTAGGGGCCGACAGACCCTGCCGACCCCCAGGTGGGCCCGCCGACCAATTTTGGGGGCCGACAGGCCCCGCCGCCCTATCCGGAGGGTCCACCGACACATTTTGGGGGCCGACAGGCCCCACCAAGTTTTCAGGAGTACCCACCAGCTTCGTTTGACGGCCGACGGGCCCAATTTCAGCCTCAAGATGTTCGGTCGGATTTTTTCAGGCCCAAGGAGCACCGCAACAATTTTTTGGAGGCCTTTCGACGCACCTACAGCCCCAGGAGGAGTTTCTGGAGATTGGAGGGGGCACCAGGGATCCTCCAGAGCGCCCCGGGAGAACTATGGTCGATACCATTGCGATGATCATGGTGGTGGAGCAGGTTAGGGTGACGCGGCATGGGAAGGTATAGATAAAGAAGCACAAAACCTTACTGCGGGTTATGGGTATGATGGGCCTTATCCATTTCAGCAGTGGCACCAGAACCATCCACAGGGGAGGGGAGCACCAGGAGGGTTCTCTGTGAAGAACCGAGTGGAAGCTGGGATGCCCATTTTTGAGGGTGAGGATCTCATGCTTGGATATACATTGTGGAGAGATATTTTGAAGTGTCGATGGTACAAGGGGAGGACTTGCTCAAGGCAGTGGGGGTCTGCTTGGAGGGAGAAGCATTGGGATGGTTCCGATGGACACATCAGCATGGGCCTTTCCGCACGTGGGAGGAGTTCACTACCCTCCTACTGGAGAGTTTTGGGGAGGTGCAGACTGGCAACACATATGAGAGACTGTATGCCTTGAGGCAGGAGGAAACAGTGAGTGACTATATCAAGAAATTTGAGGTGCTAGCTAGCGGAGTCCGTGGGGTGTCAGGAGAGTCCCTTGAGGGATGTTTCATGAAGGGGTTGAAACCCACCATTAGATCTGAGTTAAGGATCCAGAGGCTTGCGGATTTACGAGAGAGGATGAATCTGACAAGAATGATGGGAGACCATCAGGACACAGAGAGGAAAGTCCGAGGAGTATGGAGAGGATCCTCATTTCAAGGACAGGAACCTGTAGGGTGACAGAAGGCGACCACAGGGGGGAGCAGCAACCACAGACAGGGCAGCGGCCAGCAAGGAGCAGTTTGTTGAGGCCCAATCAGGGGGCAGACACGGAGGATGACAGAGGCTGAGATACGAGAAAAGTGTGCCAATGGATTATGCTTCAAGTGCGACGAAAAGTTTTCTCCGAGTCACCGGTGTGGCGACCGTATCTTGCAGATATTGATAGTAAATGATGAAGAGGATGTAGATGGTGTGGTAATGCTGGAGGCTGGCGAGGAGGATGATCAGAAGCACCTGCACTTGGAATAGCCCGTTCACGCACTTCACGTACCACCTTGAGGACAAGGTAGTTCTTTGGGGGAGGAGTAATGATGCGGTTGAGATTTTTGACACAGGGGCATTTTCGTAAATTCATAAATTCTGCAATTTCTCTATTTATAGCCTAGAGCTGACCCTAATGGGGTTTATGCAAGATTTGTGGAGAGAATCCTTTTGGTTTATTTCTTAGATAATTTGTCTTAGGATTTTAGTTGGAGATTTAGGTTTTGTTCTCGAATCAAAACTAGGAGTTTGTCTCGACTCGAATTGAGGCGTGTTATCCTTTTATTTCAGATCTGAAAAATATATAAATATCCTACTTTTATTGTTCTTCCCAAAAATCCCTCTTTTAGTCCACAAAAAGCCCTAATCGCATCATATTGTTTTCACTGGTTACTTGCAGGCCTACTTTGCTTGCTTAACAGTCATGTTTCCCTGGTTGCGGGGCATGACAGTTTCTTTAGGGTGTATCCCTTCTCTTGTTTAGTCTTATGCATTAGTGATGGGTCTACGGGCCTTGTCCACCAACAAAAAAATAACTTAAAATAGAAAAGACTCCAATGGGAGCTATCCTTGTGTGTCACATGGTGCGCTAAGTATTCTATCCATTCCAACTTAGTGGGTTTGTTTTTATACCAGTTCTCCCTTCCAATATAGGCAGAGATCCATGCTTAAGATAATAATTCACTTAATCAAAACACGAGAGGAAAAAATAATAGACAAATTAGCCAATGATTTAAAATTGCAGACACAATCTACCGTTCAGAAATGTAAATATTGTTTATGTGTCTAATTAGAAAAAATTTGCAGACTTCCAGGGTTCCAGATACAGATTATTGGTATAATCTTGTGTATTACCACTTTGACGCCGCCAAATGCACATAGCATTTTAAACTGTAGAAATAGAACCAACTTAGAATAAGATAAAGTAGTCGAAGAACTTACAAGAGCGTCAATTTGATTAATAATATTTGCGTAGTGCAATGCAAGGCCAGCAGAGCCCAGTCTTTGATGAGTGCTTTGATGAGTGCTAATCCTCACCGATTTATCTCCATCTACATGCCATGAAACATACGATTTATCTCCATCTACATGCCATGAAGCATGACATACTTGTCAACCATGAGGAGACTCCATATATAACAGAAAATGTGTTGTAACTTCAAGGATATCACTATGTGTAAATAAGGAGCATTACAGTTAAACAGCTGAATCCATTCACAATAAATTCTGAAAACAAGGATATTGCAATAATAAACATGGTCTATGACTATATATATGCAGGAAAAACTTATCCATATATAACGTGTATTACAGTTGAGCAGCTGAATTCATTCACTGTAAGTTATGAAAATAAGGATAAATAATAAACATAATCTATATGTGCAAGAAATAATTTTTTATATTGATGACACTGAATTGTAACACATAATGGTTACCATCACTCCTTCCCCCTTTCCCCAGAAGCCAAAACAGTCCCTTAATATAAAAGAAAATAAAACATGTTTAGTATAATAGGGTGATATTTAAAGTGATGTCCCCGTTCTTATTCTCATTCTCCACGTGATGTGTTTGTGGGTCAGTGTAGAAGGGGTTACTTTTAGGTCAGAACCACCATATTTCCCACCCCACCCGCAGAGTCCACCCCGAAAAAACAAATTCAAAAAGAAAAAAATAACACCACCCCCTGGTGCAAGCACACAAACAACAGGGAAAAAAAGAAAGATTAGATTCTATGACATGTTTATTTAGGGGCATCAGTTCACTTCCACTTGACTCATCCATAAGTCGCCGCTTGTTGCATGCCCTCCTTGTTTTTGACCATACAAAGTTGATGGTAAAGATTAACTAGCGCTTTTCACGTAATTGGGATTTTGGAAAGCAGCTTCAACAACAAGGGAAAAGATAGCATGGAGATGGAACGACACCAAGGCAAGAATGGAATAGGATGCAGCGAAGTTGGATGTGAAAATAGAAACTCAAACAAAGATGCTGCCAACTTTTCTTTTGAACAAGTGCAAACAACTGAAATCATGTATCCTTTTTAAGTATATTGGATGAATTAAGTTTTTTCTTTTGAAGGCGACGGTGATTTGTCAGTTGTAGTTGGATTAGGCCCCAAAACCCGAGGGACTAACTAAATTCCAAAAGCTGATCAGTCCTTTAGATTAAGAAAATAAAGATCGTATCCTCCTTTTTTTCTAATCCAAAGGATCTCATTTAATTATTGAGCTACTTTTTGGTTAAAATTTAAAGAACTCTAGTGAAGTCAATATGGCATCCAAACAAAATTTTGGATCATAATTATTCAAAGATGTCTATAACTTGAAAAACATGTGCAATCCAATGAAATTTTATCAAAAATGAAATCCAATGCACTTTCATCCCAACAAATAAAAAAGTCCTAGGCAATGAATCCCCCTTGCCATGTTGGCAAAGATGGATACAACAGCTCGAACAATAATTAATTGGTACTTAATTACAAATCTAACAGTTGGTACTTAATTAGCATCAGGACTATAAAGCAAGGGATAAGATGTGATGGTGGCATTAGCCGGGTCTTTGAAAAATAAGAAACATTCCCTTGATCTTTGTCACACTGCTCTCAAAATTTCAAGTCAGACCATTATTGTGTCTCAATATTGCTCATCAGTCACCATGCCAGAAAGCAACGAAGAAAGAGATGCACGACTTTTTAGTTGCTCTAAATTTTTGACATAATCTTGGGTTACTAGGTTAGAAGAAGAACTATGCCTTTCAAGGAGCGGAGTTTGGATTTGAAAGAGTTTATATCCGTTGTTAACATCTGGACAGAGAAGAAGTTAGGGAAGTAATACGAAGAATAGAAGAGAGTTAAGTGATATACTGAAGGCCCGAATGAGTTAAGGTTTTGCTTTTGATGGTGATGGTGGTTTGTCGGGTGTAATTGGATAGGGCCCAAAAATCCCAAGGGCTAAGGTTAGAGAACTCAGTTTCGGTTTCGGTCCCTTAAAAATATTTGATTTCAACAGTTTTTGCCAGTTTCGTTGGTTTCTTTTTAAGTTTCGGTTTCAGATTTATCCAAGTATATATCTATATGATTATGCATATGTAGCAATTTTTAAACCCACCCCCACTAATATTTTTTTACAAACCTATAACCCAAACCCAAACTCTTTACAAACCCATAACCAAAGTACAAACCCAAACCCATCCCCCAAATTCTTTACAACCCCATGACCCAAATACAAACCCAAACCCATCCCCCTAACTCTTTCCAAACCCATAACCCAAACCCATACCCACTAATAATAAATATACCCCTCACTAATCATGATCCCTCCCAATACCTTCTCTCTTTCTCCTCTATCGATCTCAATGTGACCGATGGCAACAGCCGACAATTGAAGCAGCAGCCGATCTTGGTTTTGCGCTCGACAACATGCAAGTCTGAGGTACTCTTTCTCTCTCTCGTTTGCAATACAATTTTTTTTCATTTTTAATGCAATTGCTTGTTTTCTCTCAAAGGTCTTGAGGGTTTACACTCAAATTATCTTTACTAGTTCAAATTTTAGTCAATTTTGAGTTTTATTATGATTTTTAGGATTTTCATGACAAAACTGACCAAAACCGAGATCGGCGGCAAGTTTCGTACCTGTCTTAGTCAAAACCAATGCATACAGCCGAAACGTCTGGCAACTTGCTGGGGACTACAATCCAAAAGCAGCTCAATCCTTTGGATTAAAAATGGTGTCTTACCCTGTCTTTTTTCCTAATCCAAAGGATCTCATTTAGTTATAGAGCTACTTTTTAATGAACGATCGTGAAGTCAATGACCTCCAGACAATTTGGACCATAAATACAAAGATGTATATGCCTCGAAAAACACATGCAATCCAATGAAATGAAACCCAATGCACTTTCATCCTAACAATCCAAAGAAGTCATTAGCAACTGATCCTATATCTTATGTTGCAAAGGTGGCAACATCAGCTAGAACGGTGATTAATTACAAATCTAATAGTTGGTACTTAGTTAGTGTCAGGACTACAAAGCAGTGAAAATATGTGGTGGTGCCATTAGCCGGGTCTTTGAAAAATTAAAAATATTCGTTTGATCTTTATCACATTGCTTTAAGATTTGAAGTCCAACCACTAATGTGTCTCAAAATTGCTCATCAGTCACCATGCTAAAAAGCAAAGAAGAAAGAGATGCAGGATATTTCGGTTGCTCTGAATTTGATGTAATCTTGTGTTACAAGGTTACAAACTGTGTTGATCCAATGTGAATTGTTAACATCTGGAAAGAGAAGAAATTAACAAAGACCGAATAGAAGAGATGTAAGGGATAACCTGAAGACTTGGATGAGTTTAGCTATCTTGTTTCTGATGGTGACGGTGGTTTGTTAATTGTAGTTGGATAAGGCCCCAATATCATTGAGACTACAATCCAAAAGCAGCTCATTCCTCTGGATTAAAAAATGGAGGTCTTAACCTTTTTTTTCCAAATCCAAAGGATCTCATTTAGTTATAGAGCTGCTTTTTTATGAATTGTAGTGAAGTTAATATGACATGCAGACAAAATTTGGATCATACTAATACAAAGATGTGAATACCTTGAAAAACAAGTGCAATCCAATGAAGATTTATTAAAAATGAAATCCAATGCACTTTCATCCCAACAATCCAAACAAGTTCTTAGCAACTGATCATGCTTCCCACATTGGCAAAGGTGGAGACAACAGCTCAAACAGTGATTAATTACAAACCTAATGGTTGGTACTTAATTAGCATAAGGAATACAAAGAAGTGAAAAGACATGGTGGTGGCATTAACCGGCTCGTTGAAAAATAAGAAACATTCCCTTGATCTTTATCACAGTGCTCTCAAGATTTGAAGTCCAGCCATTGATGTGTCTCAAAATTGCTCATCAGTCACCATGCTAGAAAGCAATGAAGAAAGAGATGCATGATTTTTTTAGTTGCTCTGAATTGTGATGTAATCTTGGGTTACAAGGTCACAAGAAGAATTGGGGCTTTCAAGTGGAGGATTTTGGATTTGAAAGAGTTTCTATCCGTTGTTGACATCTGGACAAAGAAGAAATAAGATGAATAATAGAACAGATGTAAGGGATAACCAGAAGACCCAGTTGTCTACACAGAAACACTTCATCAACAATCTTAGCCTTTCTACAATCAGTTTCAATCTTTATATAGGTGTTACATGACTAAGTATATGAATTTCAGTACCATATTCTCAACATTTATTAAACATGAGCCTTCGACTCTATTGCTGACTCTAAATTATATGCCTATTGGATTTTCCAACCTACTCTTAATTGATGTGCAAGCATGACTCAATAAACTCATAACAGACCTAATAAAGAAATGTAACAAACTCCTTTCATTTAGTGGCATCATCAATACTATAAAAAGAAGTGTCTTGGAAATTCTGATTTTTTCCATACATTATAAAAGCTCTTATGTGCAGTTTCGATACAGAAATCTGAATCCACGTGAAAGAAGTAAATCTAATGAAATCTAGATTGATTTGTATCAACTTATCTGTTTTAGCAGCATCAGATCTTCTACATAAGTAATTAGAAGAAAATAGATGCATACAAGTAGACAACATCTTGAAGTATTACCGGCACTTCCAAATGCATCATGAATCTCCAAATGCAAGAAATGTACAATGCCAAAAAGCTTCTCCATGACCTACAATAAGTGCAGCAGTTTGTCCATTAGTTTATCAACAACATAAAAGGCATGTTCTAATTTCTAACCAGTTGTCACTATCATCCTCACAGACAACCATTTGTAGCCCAGTATCCTAGATTGAGATATCTTAGAGCACAGAAATATGGAAATGCAGAAGATAAAAGCATGTGCAATCATGAATTGACATACTCAGAGAAAAAATGTTTGATAAAATTTCCTAGAAATAATCGAAGTAGCTTTTCTCATATGATTAATTTCATGGAAAAAGCACAACGGCAGTACTACCTACCTACCTCTTCCAAAATCTGCGACCAAAGTGACTTTTTCTTTAAACTCCAAAGTGACTTTCTCTTTAAACTTACATGTTTCCTTTGGCTCTTCAACTCATGCCTCAAAATTTGAAGATAATCCCCTACGCATCCATGGAAAGAACATAAATATCAGTACTTGTGACGAATAATATTCAGTTAACATGCTAATATAGAACAAGTGAATTCAAAAATACTAACCCCATGGTGCGAATTCTTCAAAATGTCATACCCATTGACAATAAAATAGCTCTTAACGTAAATGAATATTGACAATAAGAAACTAGATCAAATATCTAAAATAATCGAATCCATCCAACCAACACGTGTGTTTGATCTTTGCACAACCAAGCATTATGAGCAATAATTATCCACAATGTTTTATTCTCACTTCTCCAGTGAAGACAATCAACCATCGTTTAAGAACATGGTTTTAGCACCGCTTTTGATCATATCAAAAATTTTGATTTCAACAAGTTGCATTCATTTCATCGGTTTCGTTATAAGTTTTAGTTTTGGATTTATCTATATTTTTATGTATATATTTCTATAATAATGTTTTTATAATAAAAGAAGAGTCCATAATGTCCTTGCTCAATCCACATTGCCATTCCCGTTGAAGAGTGGGAGGGAGAGCAGAGATGGAATAGAATTATAAACGGATCAACATCTAACCCATTTCTTATATACGTTTGTTTTGGGCAACTCCACTCATTCTTACTTCTTTCTCTACACAGCAGCAGCATGATGGTGGCCTTCGATGACCACGATGACGACTATCACGACTATCATGATGAAGAGGCAAGCGCTCTCTTACTTTTTTTTGCAAGTTCCATTAAATTGGACGGGATTGACAATTTTACATTGATCTTTTTCTTTTCGATGGATTTCTTGATGGATTTTACTTGGAGTGTTATCAATTTGTTTTTTAAGGCCAATTTTATTTTTTAACCCTATATTTTATGGGTTCGTCGGTCGAAACCTAAAAAATGAAAAAGGGAGATTGTTTCAGTCCAGCACCATCAAAACTAAGTATAAACTGTTGAAACCAAATTATTTCGATCGAAACCTCAAGCCTTGCAATCAACTATTACAATCAAGAAATATATCTCCCTTATTTTTGCAATTCACTTTTCTGATTATGTTTCCAACACTCTCACCTTTTCATATATGATACTCCATGTTCACTCTACATCATGCAAATGGTAAGAAAACCAAACAATATACTAATCTAGTTATAACCCGTGACCATAAGTCATGAGGCATTCAAAATATTTCCCTGAAAATTTCAACCCATTCAAAATCTCTCATGTCAAAAAAATTTGCAACCGCATTCAAAATATCATACCTCCAAATTCAACAGCATTCAAAATCCTTCAAGAAAATTTGCAGTCACCTTCAAAATATCCCCCAAACAAAAATTTTAACCACATTCAAACTAAAATTTAGTCCTCTCAGAGAATTTAGTTCCCCAGATTTAGTTTCTCTCAAAAATTAAAATGGTAGTTCCCTTCAAAATTTAGTTCGCTTCATAATTTAGTTCACTTCAGATTTAGTTCCACTAAAATTTTAATTTCTCCAAAATTTGGTACCCCTAAAATTTTAGGGGTTTACCCCTAATATTTTCACAAACTCTCATCATACACATTGATTTCTTAAGATTCAATCGCAGTCGTCTTTCTACCCACCCTTTTATATTAGTCAGCAATCTCACTCAAAAACATCCTCAATTGTATAATAAATATTATGTTAAGACCTTTACCTAAAAGGTTGATGATGGGATTGAAACTATCATCCTTGACATTAATGTCAGCAATATGTCGAGTGAGATTGAGAAACCTCCTATGAGGATCATAGTAAATGTAATTCAGTTAACACGTTCATTTGTAAAATCCAAGTAGTTGTAATTGCAGGCTTTAGCTTATAAAGAAGCGGCACATCTACTTGTACATAGAGGCTCTGAGAAAATTTTGGAAAATCCAAGCCTGTTGTGGTCATGTCGATCAATGGCCTACCAACTTATAATGAAAAGCGTGTTTCCAACCCGGGCTCACTAATTGTAATAGATTTGTTCTTGTCTTGGGAGAAAAAAAAATAAAATAGAAATACTCCATGAAACACAACCAAAAAAAATAGACATTAAGAACAATATTTGCTCAATGTAAAGGATTTATGGTTTGAAACAAATGGTTATATGTTTGAAAGGATAGTTCACTCTAAATTTTCGGAAAAAATATATCAAGACTATAGATTTCCATGGGCTATCAAGTGCATACGCATACACACCAATATGACCTTCAAACTAACCCAAATGCCCATATCACCTAAGGCGGGTCAAAGTTTGATAGACTAGGCTAGGTTCTTGCCAAATGCTAACCTTATCCTCATATCCATATGGATGTGTAAGTAGACAAGTTATCTGTTTGGGGAGTGTGAAAATGATGAAAGCAACTTGAAGTAACCAGGCTGAAACTTAGACTTACCAGCTAAGCGTTTATGGTTACACCAGTGTTACCTTATAAAATGACAGATATTCCGTAATGTTACCAGAGGCATCCGAACAATAATCATATTTCATGATAGTTGGATGTGTCGAGTAACTGTTTTGTGCCTTACTATGCTTACAAACCTTCATTTTAGATGCACTTGGATAATTATTCACCGTGAGAATGGAAAATTGAAGAATATTTTGATGCCATATTCATGTATGGTCATGGAGCCACAATATAGGCATTTCTAAGTATTTCATACATTAGATGTATTACTGAATACCAAAAGTCTTCATTTCCGATAGAGGTCTAGCTCGCTAAAAATGGCTTTGTAGTCTCAGATATACCAGCATAACTGCTGACTCGAACTGTAAAGGCCCATTTCTGTCACCCACTTCCTTTAAGTTCTCCCCCTCCCGCACGTGTGTCACTCTCACTCTCTTTATCTCCCACGCTTTTTCTCTCTCGCGATGTATCACGTTCGAACGCGAGGCAGCGACGAAATTTTTCCGCCGACTTCGACCACCATTCTCTTCGATCCTTCGACCCAAAGGAAACCTGCCGCAATCGGCCCCCCTCTTGTCGCTCCACTTCACGAGGCACGTGTCCCCACTCGTGATTTTTCACGCATCCTAAAATTAGGGTTTCGACGCGTAAGCCCCTGATAGGCGTCAATCGCCTTCGTGGCGAAGCCATAGCCTCCCTCTAAGCTTCGCAGGTCTTCTCTACCCTTTATTTAAACTCAATTCGCCCTGGGATTTTCTATTTTGTGTACAAAAAAATATTTTCAAAGAAAAATTAGGTTTTTTCTTCTGGTTGAGCTCGGATCTGCTCTGGAGTAGGGATTTCTCTGAGTCCACAGTTTCGGGTAAAATCACCTTAATTCTCTAATTTTGGATTTTTAAAATTGTGGTTTGTGTTTTTTCCTTTTCTGCGATGATGTTTCTGAGGACCAGGCAATGCGGCGGCCCTCGTCGCAACCCCGTTAACCTTCGCCATGATTGTTCGAGAGACTTCTCTCTTAACTGTAACCTGATGACCGATTTCCCCTTGCCTGCAGATGTTTCTGGTGTTTTCTCCCCTCATCATGACTGTCCAACTTCACCTTCCCCATGTCGTGACCTATGGCTTCTCCTTAGGCCTCACGGTGCCCTAGTCTGTGATTGATTATGGGGTCTATCCCCTGATGTACCTTGTTTGTTTGTTTTTCTTGGGTGTTGGCTGTATATAATAATTTGCCCCAAGATGAGGGTTTTGGCCCCTAAAGGCCGTCAGCCAAGTAGGAAGCTTTCAGCCTGTTGGATCATGTATTTAGCCACTGCATGAAGGATCGAAGTTTTCTGCATGTGGGATCATAAAATGCTGCCTGAAAGATCATATAAAACCATGAACTCGTGGTTAATTCCCAAAATGATCGATGATGAAATCTTTCTGAGATCACTACATTATCCATCCCCATTGTCCATCCCCCATATTTCCTAGGGTGCAACACTGATCATTACCTCAACTTGCATGTTAGCTCGTATTTTCTATTTATATACCAGTTTCAGTCTATGAGGTATGTTAGAAATATCATGCTTATTAATTGTTATCAGATATTTAATTATTGCACATTTAAGAGCATGTTAAATGTTAAGTTGTTTTCACATCATTAGTTGCTACAATCTTATTTAGTAGCCCATGACATTGGACTAATTGGTATATTAGGTGTGTTATGGAAACCAAGTCTTGAAAATCAATGGATTATACATATGTTAAGGCTTGATAAAATAGAATATTTGAGAATACAATTTGAACCGGAATGCCATAGCACCAATATACGAATTGAATTAAATATGGCTTTAAAATTTAATTCACTTTAGAAATCATGTTTTAAAATACTACTTAAAAGTTAAAACAACACATGGACTATATCATTGAGGCACTGAGAGATGTATACTTAATACACATTTGGCACTTCAGACTTAAGGAATTTGGGGTAAATTAAATTAGTGAGAGTGTTGGAGTGACTGGAGCCACGCTCCTAATGACTTGACCGCATTAGGTTGTTCCAGCCAGGGTTACATCATGAATCAGGATCTGACCTCTAGTGTACCGTCAGACTTAATTAATGAGTTCCACATCGTTACTTCTAGACTCATGGCCCTTATCGTTTCTTCTTTGGGCGTGTTATAACGGGCCCCATCTTTTAATCCCCCCTCTTTATTTTGGCCCGGCCCACTCACGAAGCCCAGGCACGGGGCTCTTTCCTTCGTTTCGTCGCCGCCTCTCATTTCACTCGACGAGCCCATTCTAGGGCTTTGCCGCGATCGTTACTCTCTATCTCTCTCTCTCTCTCTCGTTCTCGCAACGACTTAGAACCTGCTAAGGTTTTTACGACGACACCCCCTCTCGTCCTCTCCTCTCATACGAAGTAACACGACGGCAGCACCCCTCATCCATCTCTTACGATCAACTCCATGCCCTACCGAGCCTCTCAGAGCCTGTCACCCCTTGCTGCGGTGACGCGTGTCCTTCTCTAGGGTTCCTCCGACTTCTATAAGTCTCACTTCTCCTATCTTGTTCAATTTTGTGAAATCGGTAGGTATGCTCTAAGATTTTGGAGATTCGACTGAGTTTTCTTCGGGTTTGGGTTATTTTCTGTAGATGCTGCTCGGATCTTACTGCTTGGATCTTACTGTGGATTTTCGGTTCTTGATTTTCTTTGATTCTTCGGCAATTTACGGTAGACTCTATCCCCTTATGCTTCAGTTTGATTTCGATTATCTTAGCATGCTTAAATCTGAGTTGAATCGTTTGTATTGGTGCGAAAAAATTAGATTTTTACGAGTCGGGAGAGGAAGATTTGGGAGATAGGTTAGGGTTTGATTCCCTACGACTATTTTGTGGGGCAGGTTCCCTCCCTGCTTGATGTGGGGTCTTAGCAGGGGGCTGCGTTGGGTTCGGTGGCTTCCTTTGGTTGCTGTTGTGGGTTTTAACATGAGGTTTGGCATGTCCCTTGCTTGTTGCGCGGGGTTTTGTAATCATGTTATGTGTGTAATGAAAAGAATATCATTATTTTTCTACTTTGTTCTCTTTATTTTTACTGGCAACTGCATGACCTGCATGTGATTGTATAAATGTGACGGCACCCGCAGACGGGGTGTTACAAAGTGGTGGCTCGCGAACAGTGTAGAGCAGGCATGAAGTCCGTCCTTAAGATACTCAACTAACTTGATCTTGCCTTGTGTATATATGTGTATGAAAGTTTTCATACGCTAGAGACATATAGCATCTAAAAGAGCGATTATGGCTGCAAACGCTTCGGGATCCGGATCTGGGACATGCAACAACGTTGGGTCGAATACGATACATCAGATATCGGACCAGGCCTTGCGAAAGATGGTCCATGCGATATAGAAGGAATCCAGGAAAGATGGAGGGCTGCAGCAGTTCCAATAACTGTGCCCGCCGATCTTTACTGGACGAGAGGACCCTCTGGCTGCAGAGGAGTGGATGTGTTCTATTGCAGATAATCTAAAGGCAGCAGAGGCACCTCCAGCTTTATGGGTTGACATGGCAAAGTTGCAGCTGACTAAAGAGTCCAGGAACTAGTACGATGTTGCAGAGGATCGACTGGTGCAGCCGATCTCTTGGGATACCTTTAAGAAGACGTTCAATGCCTAGTATTTCTCACCAGAGGTATAGATGGAGCTGGAAGCGCAATTTTATAGGCCTGAAGCAGGGTTCCATGACGGTCGAGGAGTATGACGCTGAGTTTTCTAAGCTCAGCAGGTGCGTATTTCGATGCATAGCAGTTAACCATGTCGTACGTGTGTATTTACTAACAATTAGTGTTTCAGGTTCGCCAAGAACATGGTGTCCACCCTTCTGGTTCGGGCCAAGCGCTTTCAGCAGGGCCTGGACATCAACATTCGTGACAAGCTGATGGGGTTCAAATTGACAACGCATGCTGACGTACTCTCCACAGCTCAAGAGTATGAATATGTGCAGCGGGTGCGGAAACGAGAGCGCCAGGCAGGGGTCCCTCCGAGACGACCGCTACCTACAGTAGCTTAAGCAGGGTCCAGTCGACAGCCACCCGCCTCTGCTAGACAGTTACATCAACCCATCCAACAGGCTCAGTTCAAGAGACCATCGCCACAACATCAGCATCAGCATCAGCGACGCCCTGCCTCGATCTGTCATTACTGCAGCAAGCTCGGCCACATCAAGCCGAAATGCAGGCTATTCATGAACATGTATCTCATCTGTGGGGCTAAGGACCATACTGCTAGAGACTGTTCATGAAGGGGACAGAGACCTACAGCCCCAGCTTCGACGTCTGCACCTGCTTCAGCTGGAGGCACTCAGCGTGGACCCCCACTTCCACCTCGATGGAGGGTATTTCAGCAGGCAAGACCGCGGGCTCCACCTCCCAATCGCCAGACGTTCACTATGACCGCTGCAGAGGCCGACGCTACCGGACATGTTATCACATGTACGCCTCTATTAATTTCAATAACTATTTTATTACATGCATCAGCTATTGTGTGCTTAGACAATGTTTATTACCTTAGGTATTGTGCTAGTAGCTAGCAAGCCTGCCCTTGCATTATTCGACTCGGGAGCTTCTCACTGTTTCATGTCGAGATGATTCGTCGACCAACATAAAGTTCTCGAATCGCCCCTTACCTCTTGTTGGGACGTCAACACGGGCGGATGAGTGCTGAAGACATCTAGTGGGTGTTCCTCTTGCACCGTAGTGATATGCGGGCGAGAGCTTTATGCAGATTTCCTGATCATCGAGATGCCGAGTTTTGAAGCTGTTTTTGGGATAAACTAGCTAGGAACATTTTACGCCACCATTGATTCCCATCGTGGGGTGGTGATGTTCGAAATGCCTGATCATCCGAAGTTCGAGTTCGTCAGAGGAAGCAGGTCAGAAGGGCCAATCAAGTTCAGAGCCAGACCTACAGAAGCAGTGGCAACTGATATTGATACTGAACCAGAGAAACCATATGTTGTTCGATAATTCTTAGATGTGTTTCCGGAAGAACTTGCAGGTTTGCCTCCGGATCGTGACGTTGAATTTCCAATTGACTTATTGCTGGTAGTTCAGCCCATATCTAGGAAACCTTATCGCATGGTGCCATCGGAATTAGAAGTGCGAGCCCAGTTGAAAGATCTTCTACAAAAGGGATGGATACAAGCGTGTCGTCATAGGGTGCACCGTTGCTGTTAGTGAAGAAGAAGGATGGAATCAGACGCATGTGCATTGACTACCGAGAACTCAACAAGGTTACATTGAAGAACAAGTATCCCCTTCCCGTATTGACGATTTGTTTGACCAACTTGGTGGATCAGGTGTTTATTCAAAGTTGGATCTCAAAACTGGATACCACCAAGTGAGGGTTAGGAATGAGGATGTGCCTAAGACTGCATTTCGGACCAGGTATGAACACAATGAATTTTTGGTGATGCTGTTTGGTGTTACGAATGCACCGGCAGTGTTCATGAGTTTGATGAACCTAGTGTTATATGAATACTTGGATAAATTGTGGTGGTGTACATTGATGATATCTTGGTGTACTCGAAGGACAAACAGGAAGCATGTAGAGCATTTGAGGAAGGTTCTTGGAACCTTGAGGCGACACCGATTGTATGCAAAGCTCAGTAAATGTGAGTTTTGGTGAAGCAATGTGGCTTTCCCAGGCCACGTGGTGTCTGGAGAAGGGATCTCCATGGATCCAGAGAAGGTGTCAGCGGTTCAGAAGTGGCCGACCCCTAAGTCAGTGTCTGAGATCCAAAGCTTCTTGGGACTGGCGGGATATTATCGGAGGTTCATTCAGGACTTCTCAAAGATCGCGGAGTCAATGACGCGATTGACGATGAAGGATGCTATGTTTGTTTGGACCAAGGTGTGCGACGATGTATTTGATGAACTGAAGAAGAGGTTGACTACTGCGCCGGTATTGATTATTCTAGATCAGATGGAAGGATTTGAAGTATTCTGTGATGCATCCAGCAAGGGTCTCGGTTGTGTGCTACCCAGCATGACCGAGTCGTGGCATATGCGTCCAGACAGTTGAAGACACATGAGAGGAACTACCACACTCATGACCTTGAATTGGTGGCGGTCATTTTTGCCTTGAAGATCTGGAGGCATTTCTTGTTGGGGGAGCAGGTGAAGTTGTTCACATACCATAAGAGTCTGAAGTACCTTTTCACACAGAAGGAGCTGAACATGCGACAACGTCGATAGGTCGAGCTTATGGCAGGCTACCACATTGACCGTCAATACCACCCTGGGAAGGTCAATGTTGTACCTGACGCGCTGAGTCGTCTTCCAACTGTGATGATTCTTACAACTTAGTGGAAGCTTCAGCAGGAGATCAGGGAGATGTGGATAGAAGTAGTGTCACCAGGAACGACTGCTTCTTTGATGAAGCTTCAGATACAGTCAACTTTGGTGGACAGGATCAAGGTCGCTCAGCATGGGATGCGAAGTTACAGAAGATCATGGAGTTAATGCTGTCGGACAGAGACCAGAATTTCAGATTCATGAGGACGTGTTCTTAAGGTACAACAGCAGGATATATGTGCCGTCTGGAGACATCAGTGAGGAACTATTGAGGGAGGCTCACAATTCTCTGCACTCCATTCATCTAGGCAGGACGAAGATGTATAAGGACTTGAGGCATCAGTATTGGTGGTACGGTATGAAAAGGAGTGTTGCACAGAGTGTCGCCAAATGTATTGTATGCCAACAGCTGAAGGCTGAACAGCACCGTGCTGCTGGATTATTACAGCCTTTGCATATTCCCGAGTGGAAATTGCAGCGCATCACGATGGACTTCGTGACTGCATTACCTCGGAGTGCGAAGCATAATGACGCCGTTTAGATAATCATTGACCGGTTGACCAAGTCGACGCATTTTATACCATTCAGAGTAGGTTAATCAATGGAGACACTTGACAAGAAGTACATGGAGAATGTTGTGAGATTGCACGAGGTTCCTGTCAACATTGTTTCAGACAGGGATACTCGATTAATGTCGCACTTCTGGAAGAGCTTGCAGTGATGCTTGGGCATACAATTGAGCTTCAACACATCGTATCATCTGCAGACGGACGTGCAGTCAAAGCGTACGATACAGATTTTGAAGGACATGTTGCGTGCTTATATGTTAGACTTTAAGGGGGTCGTGGAAAGATCACTTACACGTCGTTGAATTTGCGTATAATAACAGTTACCAGGCAAGCATTGAGATGTCACCGTTTTCAGCACCGTACGAGAGGAAGTGCTGAACACCATTGAGCTGGGACGATGTCGGTGATCGAGAGCTGATTTGACCTGAGATGATCGTTGAGGCAGTTAACGTGGTACGGACTATCAAGGAGAAGCTACAGCTGGCACAAGAAAGATACAAGCATTGGGCAGATTCGAAGCGACGACATCTGGAGTTTCAGCCATGCGATCATGTCTTTTTGAAGATCTCTCCTAACAGAGAAATGATTCGGTTTGGTCGAAGATGGAAACTCAGTCCACGGTACATTGGGCCTTTCAATGTGCTAGAGCAGGTAGGAGAAGTGGGGTACAGACTTGCACTGCATCCATCTCTTGAAGTGGTGCATAATGTATTCTATGTATCCTAGCTGAAGAAGTATGTGGGAGACCCGATGCATGTAGTTGACCATTCAGAGATTACCATGCGGCCAGACTAATCATATGAGCAGCAACCTGATAGAATTATTGATTGGCAGCGGAAGGCCCTCAGAAACAAACAGTCCACTTGGTGAAGGTGATGTGGCACAGTGACTCGCCTGGAGAGTCTATGATGGGCCCCCAGGGCCGCCAGGCCCAGAAGGCCGCCTGCGGGTATATTCCCGCAAGCGCGTTGGGCGGCCCAATGCCCAGGCCGTCCCCTCCCATCCTTAGCCGCTGCATGCCCTAGCCCCCTTGCCCTACTTTTCATTATAAATAGGGGGGCTAGCCATCTTTGTTTAGCTATGTTTTGATGATTGTTTTTTGTGTGATTCCATAGGTAGATGAGTGCGGACATCCTCTTCGGCGTCTTGGGAGGAGAGCGCACCTCTTTTGTGCTCAATTATCTTGTTCTTCATTATTAGTTTTCTATAAAAATTGCATCTTTTGTTAGTTTCTAACAATTTGGTATCAGAGCGTGACGATCCATGGCGGTTGCGACGAGATCAAAAGATAAATTCGAGGCATTGGAGGAAAAGCTCATGTGGAAAATTGAGGGGGCAAAAAAATCGGTGGAATCGGTGGTGGAATCCGTCGAGCATATGAAGGCGTGTCAAGCGAAGAACGACGAGCAATTTGCAAAGATCCTCTCCTTTTTGACAACTAAATCCCACGACGAAGAAAACCCTAATCCGACACCGAAGGCGGCACCTTTGAAGAAAGAAGGAAAAGGAGGAGAATTTTACCCAAAATCAACCCTATTACATAGAGGAATTGGACGAGGGAGACGACGAGAAGCCATGGAAGGTCGACTACCGTGAGGAGGTATGGCAGAAGGCGGTGGAGAGTTAAAGAGGGGTCGGCGGCCCTAGCCGCCCTTTTTGGAAGCCACACGCCATCGAGGAGACGCGGCCGAACCCCCAAAGCAACCCGGGGGTTCGGCCGCTGCGGGAGAAGGGCGGGGGGCCCTCCCCTGTCTGTCGCGACCTCCGGCAGGGCTGGCCAGGCTCTGCCGGAGGCCGCATGGGTCCAGTGAACCTGTCGGACCTCCGACATGGCCCGACGGCCCTGCCAGAGACCTGGCAGGACCTGCAAGCCCTCTGGCATGGCCAGAGGGCCCCGACAGAGACCCGCCAGGGGCGGGAACCCCTGGCAGCCGCCAGGGGGGAGATGCGCGGCCAGGCCCCGGGGGGGTTTCGAGCCCCCGAGCAGCGGACACCAGGGGAGGACGCTCGCGGACAGCTTTTAGGAGGGGTTTTCGACCCTTCGGGACGGCGGGTCGTAGCGGAGGACCTGTTTTATGAAGACGGACGCGGGAGAGACCCCTATTATGACGGAGGGGGTGGTTACGAGGCGGATTTCGGCGATGATGCAGGTTGGGACGACTTCGATGGCCGTCGTAGAGATTACCGGAGAGACTATGGGGGGTCGCGGAGGAGTGCCACCTAGACATTACGAGACCCAGGATGAGAGGAGACAGCACTACCGTCCGCATCACCGAGTAAAGGGGATGCCCGAGTCGGGGCACTTTGGGGGAGAGTGCAAGGTGCGGAAGCTGACGATGCCGCTATTTTCTGGGGAGGATCCACATGCCTAGTTGTTCACAGCAGAGAAATACTTCGCGGCACACCACATGACCGAGGCACAGAAGCTGGAGGCGGCAGCCATTTGCATGGAGGGGAGAGCCTTGGGGTGGTTCTAGTGGAAGGAGAGGAGACATCAGATCGGTAGCTGGGAGGAGCTGAAAGACCTTGTTCTGAAAAAGTTTGGAGACCCCTGTCCGAGGAACCTACACGAGCAGCTGTATGCCCTCAGGCAGAAGGGGCCGGTGCGGGAATACATCGAGAGATTTGAGACACTGGCAGGGCGAGTACATGGCGTGTCTGACGAGTCACTGGAGAGCACCTTCTTGCAGGGGCTGCGACCCTGCCTCCGCACCGCAGTGAGGCCCTACAAGCCCAGGGGGCTTTCAGAGATCATAGAGATGGCACAGATGGTAGAGGATGCGCAGACAGAGGATTGGAGGGTCAGGAGCGGCTACAGTGGCCAGATACCGAGAGGCGCCTCATCTGGAGCTGGAGGAGCAGGGACCCTCATAGGGACGGCCCATACGAGCAGGGAGAAGATTGGAGAGAAGGGTAGTGCACCCCAGGCTTGAGGCAGTTCAGACGCATGACAGACGCTGAGATGAGGGAAAAGAGGCAGAAGGGCTTGTGTTTCAGGTGCGATGAGCGGTTCTCACCAGGCCATCGGTGCGGGGGACGCAAGCTTCAGGTGATTCTGTTGGGGGACGATGACGACGAGGCTGACGTAGAGGAATATGCAGCTGAGGCAGAGGAAGAGCTGGAGGGCCAGCAGTTAGACGTGGCAGAGGTGTCCCTCAACTCCGTGGTAGGGTTCACCCCGAACCATACCATGAAGCTGAAGGGAGAGATCGGCGACCAGGAGGTGACCGTGCTCATTGACAGTGTGGCTACCCACAATTTCATTTCCAGGAGGGTGGTGGCACAGCAGGGACTTCAGCTGACAGATTGCGACAGCTTCAGTGTGATGATGGGGACGGAAAAGAAGGAGAGCAGTCGGGGAGTTCGCAGGGGGCTGGTACTGACCATGCAGGGGATACATGTGATCGCAGACTTTTTACCTCTGGATCTAGGGAGCACCGACATCATTCTGGGCATGACCTGGTTACAGACATTATGGGAGATGACAATAAACTGGAAGCTGCTACGGATGGAATTTCAGGAGGCGGGGAGAGCAGTGATACTTTAGGGAGACCCAAGCCTCTGCAGGGTTTTGGTCTCTTTGAAGACCATGGTGAGGACCATCCAGACAGAGGGAGGAGGATATTTGGTGGAGCTGTACTCGCTGACAGGTGAGAGCCGCAGAGGCCAATGCAGAGCAGCCCATTCCAGGAGAGGTGCAGCAGCTGATGGAGCAGTTCGAGGAGATCTTCCAGGAGCCTCGGGGTCTCCCACCTCCGCGGGACCACGAGCACGCCATTGTTCTACGAGAGGGTGTGTCTCCCATCAGCGTGCGGTCCTACCGATACCCCCAACATCAGAAGGATGAGATAGAGAGGATGGTGTCAGATATGGTGTGGGCAGGGGTTATCCAGCCGAGTGTGAGCACGTTCTCCAACCCAGTATTGTTAGTAAAGAAGAAGGATGGTAGTTGGCGATTCTGCATGAACTACATGGCGCTGAACAAGGAGACTGTCCCGGATAAATTCCTCATACCAATGATCGACGAGCTCCTGGACGAGCCACACGGGGCAGCCTGGTTCAGCAAGTTAGATCTTAAGGCCGGCTACCATCAGATCAGGATGTGACGGGAGGATGTGCCCAAGACGACGTTCAGGACGCATGAGGGTCACTATGAGTTTCTTGTCATGCCCTTCGGTTTGACAAACGCACATGCCACCTTTCAGACTCTTATGAATAAGGTATTCTGTCCCTATCTCAGGCAATTCGTACTAGTTTTCTTCGATGATATTTTGGTGTACAGTCGTACTCTGGAGGAGTATTTGGACCACCTGCAGGTGGTGTTTCAGGAGCTGCAGTACCACCAGCTGTATGTGAACAGAAAGAAGTGTCTTTTCGGGCAGTCACAGGTGGAGTATTTGGGGCACGTGGTATCAGCAGGAGGGGGTGGCAGCAGATAGAGCAAAGATGGCGGCCATGCTGGACTGGCTGCGCCCCACCACGCTCAGAGGGCTTCGGGGCTTCCTGGGGCTGACATGATACTATCGCCGATTCGTGGAGGGGTATGGGACGATTGCCTGGCCGCTGACGGAGTTATTGAAGAATGATCAGTTTCATTGGGAGGAGGCGACGACAACATTTGAGGCCCTGAAAAGGGCAATGACCACTGTGCCAGTATTGGCGTTGCCCGACTTCCAGACCCTTCGTGGTGGAGGCGGACGCATCAGGACATGGGCTGGGAGCAGCACTGATGCAGGAGCAGCGGTCCATAGCCTACTACAGCCAGGCGTTGACCGTGAGGGCCCGACTACGGTCGGTCTACGAGAGAGAGTTGATGGCTATAGTGTTGGCCATACAGAAGTGGAGGCCATATTTGTTGGGACGGAGCTTCATAGTACGCACGGATCAGCGGAACCTGAAGTACATGTTAGAGCAGCGGATGGTAGCGGAGGAGCACTAGAAGTGGCTGCGGAAGCTGATGGGGTACATGTTCGAGATTGAGTACCGCCCGGGATTGGAGAACAAGGTAGCCGATGCATTTTATCCCGGCAGCGACACTTGTAGTATCTATCCTGGAGGATTGGGGCCCACTACAGCAGGAGGTGGAACAGGACCCGGAGTTGACAGCCATATGAGAGGCCCTTCTACAGTGGTCGACTGAGTACCCGGTGTATTCTCTTCGGGATGGACGGCTACTGTACTGGGGGAGGCTTGTGATATCGAGAACATCTGCATTTATACCGGCCATACTCAGGGAGTTCCACGGCAGTGCTATTGGAGGACATTCTGTGGTCCTCAAGACCTACCAGCGGCTGGCGAGAGAGGTTTATTGGAAGGGACTGAAGGAGGTGGCAAGGATGGTGGCGGAGTGTGACGTGTGCCAGCGTCACAAGTACCAGGCGATGTCCCCAGGAGGACTACTACAGCCGTTGTCCTTACCAGACCGGGTTCAGGAGGACCTCTTTATGGACTTCATATATGGGTTGCCGAAGTCGAGTGAATACACTGTCATTTTTGTTGTGGTCGACCGCCTTAGCAAATATGCACATTTTTTCCCACTTCGGCATCCTTACAGCGCAGTTTCTGTTGCAGAGGTATTTATAAGGGAGGTCATCGTCTGTATGGACCTCCAAAGTCCATAATCTCGGATCGAGACAAGGTGTTCCAGAGAAAATTTTGGCAGGAGCTTTTCAGGCTACAGGGGACGGCATTGAAGCGGAGCACAGCCTACCATCCCCAGACTGACGGTCAGACGGAGGTGGTGAATAGGAGCATGGAGACTTATCTGCGATGCTTCATTTCAGAGAATCCTAAGGAGTTGGCGCGTTGGCTATCTTAGGCGGAATACTGGTATAACACTTCATATCACACAGCGGCGTAGACTATACCCTTCAGGATTTTGTATGGCAGAGATCCTCCGCACTTACTTCATTATGAGCATAAGACGACTCATGTGTCAGATGTGGAGCAGTACTTGACAGAGAGGGACCGGATTCTGGAGGAGCTGAAGCTCAATTTGGCGAGGGCACAGCAGGTGATGAAGACTCGGGCAGACCTACACCGTCGTGAAATACATTTTGAGGTCGAAGACATGATATATCTGAAGCTGAGGCCATACAGGCAGAGATCGGTGACTCATATGAGGAATGAAACGCTGGCACCGCCGTATTTTGGGCCTTTCGAGGTCGAGGCGAAAATAGGACCGGTGGCCTACAGGTTGCGCTTACCCCTAGGATCCACCATTCACCCAGTCTTACATGTTTCACAGTTACGCCAGGCCATTGGCGACCACACCTCTTCCCCTACTTTACCAGAGACGCTTACTGCTGATATGGAGGTGAGGATGGAGCCCGAGGTGTTGAAAGGGGTTCGACGGAGCGACACAGGCGGGCGGCAGGTATTGTTGCAGTGGATGGGCTTGCCAGGGCACGATAGCACGTGAGAGGACATGGATGATATGGCGGCGCGCTTTCCAGACTTCCACCTTGAGGACAAGGTGGCTCTTTGGGGGGAGTATTGATAGGCCGCCAGGCCCAGAAGGCCGCCTGCGGGTATATTCACGCGAGCGCGTGGGGCGGCCCAATGCCCAGGCCGCCCCCTCCCATCCTTAGCCGCTGCATGCCTTAGCCCCCTTGCCCTACTTTTCATTATAAACAGGGGGCTAGCCGTCTTTGTTTAGCTATGCTTGATGATTGTTTTTTTTTGTGATTCCATAGGTAGACGAGTGCGGACGTCCTCTTCGACGTCTTGGGAGGAGAGCGCACCTCTTTTGTGCTCAATTATCTTGTTCTTCATTATTAGTTTTCTATAAAAATTGCATCTTTTGTTAGTTCCTAACAGTTTACTTGGGAGAAAGAGGGTGAAATGAGAGAGCATTATCCATATTTATTTGATGTATCTTAGTTCGTTGTAATTCCGAGCACTGAATTTTTTGTAAGGAGCTCCATCTTTTAATACCCCTCTCTTTATTTTGGCCCGACCCACTCACGAAGCCTAGGCACGAGGCTCTTTCCTCCATTTCGTCGCCGCATCTCTCTCATTTCACTTGACGAACCCATTCTAGGGCTTCGCAGTGATCGTTACTCTCTCTCTCTCTCGCGTTCTCACAACGACTTGAGCCCGCTAGGGTTTTTTCGACGACACCCCTGCTTGTCCTCTCCTCTCGTACGGAGCAACACGACGGCAGCACCCCTCGTCCTTCTCCTGCGATCAACTCCATGCCCTACTGGGCCTCTCCAAGCCTGTCACCCCTTGCTGTGGTGACGCACGTCCTCTGGGGTTCCTCAGACTTCTATAAGTCTATCTTCTCTTATCTTCTTTATTTTTGTGAAATCGGTAAGTATGCTCTAAGATTTTGGAGATTCGACTGTATTTTCTTCGGATTTGGGTTACTTTCTGTGGATGCCGCTCTAATCTTACTGTGGATTTTTGGTTCTTGATTTTCTTTGATTCTTCGGTAATCTATGGTAACTCTATCCCCTTATGATTCAGTTTGATTTCGATTTTCTTAGCATGCTTAAATCTGAGTTGAACCATTGGTGTTGGTACGGAAAAATTGGATTTTTACAAGTCGTGAGAGGATGATTTGGAAGATAGGTTAGGATTTGAATCCCTACGATTAGTTTGTGGAGCAGGTTCCCTCGCCTGCTTGATGTGGGGTCCCAGGGTCTCGGCAGGGGGCTGTGTTGGGTTCTGTGGCTTCCTTTGGTTGCTATTTTGGGTTTTAGCTTAGGTTTGGCTTGTCCCTTGCTGCGTGGGGTTCCTAGGTTGTTGGGTTCGGGGGCTTCCTTTGGTTGCTGTTTGGGGTTTCGGTGTGGATTACTTGGGATCTGAGCCACATTCCCCCGATGTCTTGGTCATTAGCCCATGATTACTTGCTAGAAACCCCGTGAATTTTGCCGTAGGTTCGGGTTCCCCCCACTACGTGATGAAAAACTCCAAATTTGATCCCTCTGAGTATAATTTTCAAAAATATTAAAGATTTCATATTCTTTTCAAATAAATATTGTTGCATCTATTGTCTAGTTTTCAAATAAATATTGTTGCATCTATTGTCTAATTGTGCTTTTATTTCTAGTTATCACATGTTTAGCTTAAACTAATAGCGGACATGGAATATTCCTTTTGGGAAATTGTTGTGCATGCAGAAAGTTTGATGTTATGTTAAATTGTGTAGTCCAGTGGATGTTAATTATGATGACAATGAGTGGAAATTGAGAATTGGCTCATGACATGTTTGGTTACTACTACTTGTATGTAGATTCGACTTGTTGGCAATGGACCCCCTTTTTGTCTACGTAGTTTAAATGATATTGAACTTAGACTATATCATGACACTAAACTATTAATTAATTAACTTGACATGACTCGCTAGGGTTTTTGGAGAAACTTATGATTGAGAGTGCGAGAGCGATTAGAGCCTGTCTTTCGGCCCGTAACAGAGAGGATGTCCGCCAATGGATCCTGAGTTCTTGATACTCTGCCCGGGATAGCACCCCGCGGTCCAAGAATGTCTTCGAGTTACACATCGTGCTCTCTATCATAAGTCCCGACCTAGTATTGGTTCACCTTAGTGAGTACCACCTCGTAATAGTTTGAGCACATTAGACGGTCATAACATGTTGCATCTTTATACCGTACCATTGTAACTGTTGCTATCATATCTCTTTATTGTGCATTGTTATTATTCCGTCGTTTGGTTAGATATTGTCTACTCATCTGAGTTGTGGTACGACTCCTGTTGTCCCACTAGGTGACGCATGGGATTATACGGAGGCGTCTAAGCACGAGGAGTCGGAGTTTCCGATTTAAGACGTTGAGACTTGAGCTGGCTGCGTGCGAGTGAGTTTTGTGTTCCTTTCATGTATGTTGTTTCACCCTTGTAGTGAGCGTGAGTGGCATTTTTGTTCCAATGTACTAAATTCTGTAATCATGTTATGTGAGTAATGAAATGAGTATCATTATTTTTCTGCTTTGTTCTCCTTATTTTCACTAGCATCTGCAGGACCTGCATGTGATTGTATAAATGTGACGGCACCCAGAGACGAGACGTTACACATGTCCCGGGTGAGCGCACCCATGATACTGAGGTGTACTCCTTGGTTGCTTATTGTACTCTCCAACATAATTCACGGCATATGTTTGGTATAAATTGATAGGACCATGTCAGTATCATTTTAAATTAACAACTTAGTTCCATGTTGTCTTAAATTCCCATGCATGCCTGATAAGAAATATTAATTAATCTGTTATTTGTTCCCAGTTCATGTTTCCTAGTTAGTGGTTTTCCACGTTCACATGTTTTAAATTCCAAAATTTTAGAATTATTGTGATTTACCTTGTGGGTCTTCATTGTTGTTGTACCACCAAGTGTTGATCCAGAGACAGAGGATGTCCCAGCTTTCGAGGACTTAGACTTTGCGGTCTCAACAGCTGACTTTTGACTTATAGGTACTACTGTATGTAAATATATGGTGGTATCAGATGTAGTTTTTGTTAGTATGTGAATAACAGGATGTATACTTTTTTGTAAACTCGTTCATATATATAAATGAAAATTTTTGTTAAGCATTTTGAGTCATCTCTGCTTGTGTCTAGATTGTTTCACTAGTTAACTGCAGGACCTGTCATTCCTTTGTGAAACATGATGCGACCCCCGGTTGCGAGGCGTGACAGAAACCACTCGTTACAAAGAATGACAATTAATTTTGACATGAAAGAATATACAATGTGTAGGGAAAACCAATAGCATATTAATGATTAACTCTCATATTAACCAGATTTACTGTCTATGATCCAACTACAAGAGCAACTCACCTCTTTGAACTGTATTTGCAGCTTCCTCTTGAAGTTTCCGCTGATAATCTTGTTCAGATCTATCGTAGGCATGCAATTCCTGATATAGTTTCTAAAAAGAAAGAAAAAATAGAAATGACGCAAGAAATACTGGAAGTTAATATCATTTTAAAATTTCAAATAAACAAGCTGGACAAACTACAAACTTTGTTATGAAATACCAAATAAATTAATTGTAAAAGGATAGTTTCATAAACAATAGAAATCATGAAGTAACTACCTTCAAAGAATTATACTGGCCACGAGGTCAGAAATCTGCCACACAATGTATTAATATGGCTTTGCACAAGAATAATGGCAAGAGACAGTTTATCCCAAAATTTTGGCATGAGAATATTTTTGTCCAGTTTTAGCACTGACATTGCCAAGGTCCATCTCTGTCAAAGATCCATAAATTTGTATGCTAATTGTTACGTAGAATGCGTATCAATCTCATTTGCCCCATCTTTTACATGTGAGTTCCATTTAGGGCAAAAAAAACAAAAAAACTTGAAGGCAATGACATCATTGTATGGAGACAGTTATGAATGTATCTACCTTACAAGGTTGACAGACATGTCCGAAGATTTCTTGACACTATGATTGCCAGTTGACAAAACACATTATGCGTAAGTAAATGAAAAACATCTGTTCTGTTTTACGGCGAAGGTTGGATATAACCAGACTATCTGGTGTGAAAAGCCAGTGTTTCTAATTATTTTACTTGTGTGGACCCACAAATGGCTTGCAACCCATCTGAAACATAGGGAAATGTGAGATATGATGTATGTTTCTGACTTATTCTTGGTTTTACATTACGCCCATCATATGCATGCCTTGAGACAGTAAAAACAATGGCCTCTTCTCTATGGTTCCTTGCAGTTAAAGGTAGAGTTGTTGGATTTACGTATAGGCCCTTCAAAACTAATAAATGAAAACCAATAACTAAACTTCATTGCAATCCCTACATATTTTCATTTCACAAATACATTCTTTTAACTATTATATCTATTGTGTGCATTTGCACATGCAGAAATCTATTATATCTAGAAGAAAAAGGCATGCAGGTTATATCTGAGAGTAAAAAAGATCATAAATGATTTGAGTGGTGCAGAGGAATGAATGCAATAACAGACCATCCAATGAAAGAACTCAAATAATATTTATGAGGTTAAAGATATGAAATCACGTTCTAATGATCCAATATTAAAACTCGCAAATCATGCAGAATGAGTAGTTGTTTGAAATCATATTGCTATGTTCTCATTAATTTATCGGTCATCTCTATATAAAGCAAAATAATTTTGATCATGTGTACTCTCAGCTCAGGAATGTGCTGCCTAAATCACAGGTTAGATCTTGAAAACCACGCATAGATATTATATATGAGTTTAGGAATTACGTATTTGCTGGTTCATTTAAGAGAATATAAAGTAACAAACAACCCTTGTAGGTGAAGGATTATAATCAAAGAGTATCATCATATCTGGAACCTCTTATAAATAAAATTACTCACAGCTGTATACTGAACCATAGCCAGGAGTTGTTGCATCACTGCTTCAGCTTCTTCTTTGACCTTACTCAGAGGTGTAAGTTCAGACTCAAATCTAACAATTATGAAGCAAACAGCAAAACCCACGTAAATTTTTATTAACTGCGCTTAGATATAATTCGTAAAGCATGTAGGATTGCATAATACTTAGCAAAGTAGCGATCTAGGTGGTGCCATTTAGGATCTTTACAACGATTTCCAAAACGGACAACCTCTCCTGCAAATACTCTCAGTTCCTCCCTATTCATCAAAATCCAGCAAGTCTGTCAGTGAGAAAGATGCTAGTGTCCATAAACAACAATCAAAAACTATGAAAATAAATGTTTCTGACAAAAAAAGGTTAGGAACGTAGGAATCTCCAGAACATGTATAATCCATCGGATGGATCATGTATCAAAATTCACATCAAGAGACTCTCAGTTTATTAAATAGAATCAGGAAGCATTCTTTATATACCTTTTATCGGCGGCGGCCATCCTTAGTAACTCATCCATGTCTTTGGATACTAATTGTTGCACCCCTTCTGATGGAAGAACTACTTCTTTTACGTGTTTTATGTTTTCTTTAGAAAGTGAATGCATAAGATTGGCACCTTTGACAATTGTGTTGGCAACCTCAAAAGCCAAAATGGATATCTTTATCCCTTCGGTGGTGACTCCTGAAACAAAGCCACTAATAAGGCATAAACTTGTCATGCTGCTACCAAGAGTGTCCAAAACTTCAACTGCCTTTCCAAGCCCAACTGTTCCTGCCCTGCCTAAAAGCCAGCTCACTTCTGAGAACTGTTAAAATAGATGGATAATTTGGTCCTGGTGTTCAGCATAAGCGTTTCAGAGACCAGGCGATGTAGTTAACTATAATACCATTGCATTATTCAGATAGAATTATTAAGTCAACCTGCATAATGAAACCCAGTTATTCTTAAAGAAGACAACAATCTGGCAAAACACTGAGAAGTGCAGTATTGGTAACAGACATTGTAGAAGGCATGTTGTATTGCCCGAAGAAGAAAAATAATCTAGATGCAATAATGTAATAATGTGCAGAATAGGGTCAGGAAAGACCAAGGTTGATCTCGATGACCGTCCCGTCGCAAGTCATAATAGAAATGACATGGCAAATCCTAACAATGCAGAAAGCTACAAAGGTTAAGAAAGATGCTACAGGCAAGGTCATGCAACAGAATCATAAATGATCTAAAATATTTTTAGATGAATGATCTATACTATCTTAGATATCTGCAGAATACAAGTGTTGGCATCAACTGAGAACAAATTTTCAAATGCTATGTGGCTTAATATAGACAATAAATCGCTGTTCTTCTGCTCACCTCTCAATAATTTAATGTACCTAAACTTCTGTTGAGTTTAACAAGTTTGGGACAACGTTTTCAGTAGAATTACAGTAGCTCATATGGAACTAAGCACATGAATTTATTTACTTTCGTATTTATTTCATCAGGCTGCTAATTTATTTATGGGGTCATAATAGGAAAGGCTAGCATTTTGGTGGAAGAAATTTAGGGATTTGGGGGAAAGATGAGATTGTTATAGATTAAAACATGAAAAACAAGATAATTGGTTCCAATTAGAGAGAGAACCATTCTCCTAGCTTTTGATTCGAGATAAAGACCGAAATCTCCACAAGATCTAAACTATTATACTCATATTCTTCTCTACTCAAATATTTTTGTTCACTTTCAACATCCTCCAACCCTAACCCCTCACTCACGATATATATTGGGCTGATTTGCCCATATTAACAAAAATAACCCTAGGGCTCAAAATCATGTCATTACTTCTACCCCCATTTAGCATCTAGTCAGCACTGGATTTCAAAATGTGGCTGCCACGAATTTACGTCCATCATGTAACTTACGCATGTCACATTTAGCTGTGTGTGTCACTTAATGTGCATGCCTCCAACAATTGGCTCTCTTAGCATTTATGGCATCCCAAGCCATGACTTCCTACAAAGTCACCCAGAATGTCACCTATCAGGATACAACTACCCAACCACGCTAAATTACAAAAAATTCCACAATTCTTCCCTTAAAAGATCCATGCATCATTATTTTCATTGGAATTAGTATATACTAGACAGCATAATAAAGCACATCCTGGTAAGGACTACTTGCTTTGGAGTATGAAAACCCCTCAAACGCTATAACATTTAAAAGAAGATAAAGACACTAAGCTAATGTAAATCATTTTATTTCACTTCAGATAAATACCCCATTTCAAGTGGGTCATAGATTTTTTTTCTATTACTCGTTTTGGGAATATTGATTATTTGTTTAAAAAATGATTGCACAAGAGCCAATAGAGGTTTGGAACAAAGACTTAAGAACATCGTGTATATAATAAAAAACTGTAAAGAGTTTGCAAAAGAATATCCTATCTTTAGAAAGGATAGTTGAACCTAAAACAAGAGTAATAGAAGTCCAAGCATGAATAGCCTCAAAACTACACATTTCAAACTGATGGCTCTATTCTCTCCAGGAAGCTAGCAGCGTACTCATTTTCCACTCCCCTTCCATGTAGTTTCCTATACGATTCACATTTCAAGAACCTTAAATGACTTACCCATCAATGTTAGGGCAATGAAGTTGTTCCTTGGGAAATGAGATGACAAAACCAATAATGCTCCAATAGAACGCATCAGGCAAAATTTGTGGGTCCCATCACTTTATACTTGTTTCCTGACAAACGATTAATGGCTTGGACAGACACTCGTTGGAAAACACTTCTATAAACAAGGCTGTTTGGGTGTTTTCCCACCACTTAGAAAACTTGTCCATGCTCTTTCGAGCATACTGATCAGGACATGCTACCTAAGCAAATTTGGAAAACTTGTTTTGCTCCTAAGGAAAACCTTGGAACAGTATTGTAGTTAATCATCAACTATAATGCTCTTTGTATGGGAAGTCCTCTTGAACCTTTTCCTGACTTCGTTACAAAGTTCACCACCATCTTGCATCCTCTTTTCAATAAAAATTGGCTAGTTGCTGAATTGGAGCTTGCATCTTGACATACTTGATCTATTCAATCTCCAACTGTACAGGCCCCATATGACGTGACTATCTAGGAAGTTTAGCCTTCCATGGGGCAACGATTACAGATGACATCTATGTCAACCTGCACTAGATGGATTCAATATGTCTGTTCACGTTATAACTCTACAATTGTTTAGTCAATAAGGCAATTGCATCATACGAACTACATGAACCGCATTACCCATACATGAATTTCTTCATAGTTGAATTTTATCCACTACACAAGATTGCATAATGAATTCTCACATGAACATCCACCCACTTTAGGAAGTGGAATACGCATGCTGCAGCATGAATTTCATTATATAAACCTCCACCAATTGTCATTTTATTCATTGAATAAAGCGCCAAGTCCTCTAAATAATTATGGTAGTTGCACTAAATAATTCTGCCTCAACAGGGGTAGAATGCACCCGTAAGGTCACGATTTTCATGAAGTGATGTTATTGACAAATTTCATGAATAAAATGCCTTGTGATTTAGTAAATACTAGTCATAACCCGTGATTTTCCCTCGCAAAATCTTTGTTCCCCAAAAAATTATTTCCACGACCAAAATTTAGAATAACAACTTAGCGAAAAAATATTTAGAGGCACGGACGCCTTCGGTGCGGAACAACAAATTCGACGCAGGCGCCTTCAACACAGAACAACAAATTCGGTGTAAAACAACAATAAGGCGCAGGCGCTTTCGGCACGGAACAACAAATTCGGCGTAAAAATATTTAGCGGCACTGGCGCCTTTGATGCGGAACAACAAATTCGACGCATGCGCCTTCGACGCGGAACAACAATATCGGCGTGGGGGCCTTCGGTGCGGAACAACAAATTAGCGTAAAAAATTTAGCGGCCGCCTTCGGCACGGGCTTCAACCCGGCTGTAACAATATATTTAACTGATCTAAAAGCGGTCGTCTTCGGCGCTGTAACAATATATTTAACCGATCCAAAATTATCTAAATTAAATTTGTTTAGTAAAAAATTCGGCATCCCAGAGTGGTTTCATAGTCCTAGGGTCGTATTTTCGAGCTCAAAGCCACGTTCTTGATTTTGGCAGTTTCATATATTTGTTTATTTTGGATAAAAAGCCTTGATTTTGGATTGCGCAGGGCTTGGAGAAAGTTGTTTTCCACTAAATATGTCATGTTTAATTAATTTTGGCAGTTTATATTTAGTTATCTGATGGTTTGCGATGTTTCTCTTGCAACTCATGGATTTGTATCAAACGGAAAGGTCCTAAAATAACATTTCTAGCTAAACATCTGCTACTTGTTAGCTTGTTGTTACTTTAATAAGTTAGTTTTGATTTTAGAGAACCACATGTCAATTTTTGGGGGAGAGAGATGTGGAGAGAGAGTCGAAGAGGCAAAGATGATGTTTTGGGGTAGAGTGTGCGTGCGGTTTCCAAAGTTTTGGTTCCCAAACAAATTTCCCCCAAAAGTTAAGATTTTTCCTCCCAAAATTTAAACATCTCATCTTAACCGTCAATTCATCACGATCAAATCACAGTCACTCTTTATCTTGTCTTAGTCAGCCCTAGGATTCAAAAAAGGTTGTCAAATGTAATATAGATTGATTTGGTTTATTAAAAGAATTTATCTTTTAAATCGTTAGCAATTGAGTTACTTAGCTGTGATTTCACCAAGAAAATACATCGAACATAAAGACGTTGAGTAGAATTCAAGTGATGCAATGACGATCGAAACGGTGTTTCAACAAATTTAGCAATGAGTTCTTCGATCGAAGTCTTCAATGGTGTGTTGGTCAAATTGCAATAATAGATTTTTAACAAACTTGCAATGGTGCCAGATCTCATATGAATATGGCACTTCAAATGCAAAAACAAAATTATAGTTACAATTATATTTATTGACTGATGATGGATGAATAAATTAAGAACATAAAGATGTCAAAAACTGCAACACAGCAGGAAGACAAAATAGAAAGAACATTAAGAAAATAAAGGTGGTTTCTGGGCTCAACTGATAAATATGCGGATTACAGCCCAATCCATTGATTGTTCCCTTTAATATGACGGCTTGCACTAAAGGCCAAGCATGGTAAAGAAAATCATGGAACAAGAACAGGATGAACCGAGACAAGATAATCTTAACCTGACAAGCTACACTTAACCTGACATATCAACTTTACAATTACACACCACTTGACGGTGTCCTCTACCCTCTCTACCATCTCTATGTTGTTGAAGTTGTTGAAGTTGTTGAATGTATCTGATGCATAAGCACCCATGTTAGGAAGGAAAATGAGACAAAAACACAAGAGAGCGAGACTTTGACATCAAAAAATAGCTTATCCATTTCCTATTACATTGGTCTTCCAGTGGCATCAGAGAAGCCACCGCTTAAGATTTACCAACAACATCCAAAGACTATTAATGTGACACCTCGCATACCCTCAAATCAGTTTGCTTCTTCAACTGAAGATTCTGATCTTTCCATCACCCTTCGAAAAGGTACATGTTCATGTAATCGACATCCTATTGCACATGTTCTTTCTTTATTCTATCTCACGTGTATTTAAGTTTGTTTCTGCTTTATCTTCTGTGTATGTTCGTACATCTTGTCATGAAGCACCCATTGATCTGCTTTGTCTTCTGCGTATGTCAGTATGTCTTGTCATGAAGCACCCACTGATCTTGGATGGAAATGTGTTATGTACGAACAGATTGTTACTTTGCATCAGAATGGAACATGGGAATTTATACTTTGTCCCATAGCAATCAAAGTGTCGGTTGTTAGGTGTATGCAGTAAAATTTATTCCAAACGGCCAAATGAAGCATCTAAAGGCTATGTTAGAATGAATGAATATATATATATATATATATGCAAAAAATGTACCTGAGGTTGACCTCAGGTATTTCTACCTGCGCACAACCCCGTTGTTCGGGGTTTGTAAGTATTTTTTTTGAATTTTTTTGCAGTAAGTATATATACATGTTATGTAGCTCCCCACAAAATTTCAGGTCAATCCGACACCGTTTGAGCCTCTGTTCATCGATTTCAAAAACGTTGCGCAAAACTGTCCAGAATTACGGAGGCTCAAGCGGTGTCGGATTGACCTGAAATTTTGTGGGGAGCTACATAACAAATATATCTAACTACTGCAAAAAAATTCAAAAAAATACTTACAAACCCCGAACAGCGGGGTTGTGTGCATGTAATTCTGACTGAGGTCAACCTCAGGCACATTTCCCAATATATATAGGGAATAATGGGTATCATATGCCATATGAGGCCTTGCCTCATATTTCCTCTCACATAAAGCAACCAAGTACAAACCCATGTGGGCTTGTACTTGGTTGTACTTGGTTGCTTTATGTGAGAGGGAATATGAGGCAAGGCCTCATATGACGTATGATACCCATTATTCACATATATATATATATATATATGGGATTAATGGGTATCATACGCCATATGAGAGGGTGTCTCGTTTGCCCTCTCACATAGAGAGTGTTAGGTACAACAAGTACAATCCCATGTGGGCTTGTACTTACCCCTTTTATGTGAGAGTGCACATGAGACACCCTCTCATATGGCGTATGATACTCATTATTCTATATATATCTCTCTCTTTGATGTTAATTTCCTCTAGACTCCCTCTTTAGTTGCTCAATTGAATTCTGTGTGCATAATCTTCTCTGTTGTTTTTTAAACATGGACCACTGTATCAACTTGATATTAAGATGATTTAAAATGGTGATCTTTTTGAAAAGGTGTATATGTCTCCGTTACTGAATTATTGAATTATGAGATTGTGGCAGAATCACATAAAGTTTGCAGGGTTAAAAAGCTAAAGGACAATTTTTGCAAAGAGGCCAAAAATTAAAAATAATTAGCAAAATCGACCTAAAATAAAATAATTAGCAAAATTGCCCAGTTAGCACAAAAATTGCTGACTGGACGACCCTGACGTGTGGCCCATGGGCCGCACTTCCAACGTGCGGCTCATGGCCGCATCTTCCAAGTGCGGCCTTAGGCCGCACATGTGGAGTGTGGCCGCTTGCAAATAAGAAGATTGCGGCCGTCCGTTCGACTGTTGTTCTTCTTCTTCAAATTTTTTGATAAACGCCGCCACACCTGAGAAGTCCGGCCATAAATCTGGGAATTGGGTGATATCTGCAATGCTACAGGTAATTTCTACACTCAAGCTCTCAAGTATTGACTGTTTTTTGTGTTTATTGTACAATTTAGCATGAAAATTAGGGTTTATGAGCTGATTTCTAGAATTGGGTAAATTTGTAAAGATACATGATAATTAATTGTATGTTGTATGGTTTCATAAAATGGAGGAGGCTGGATCCAGAACTGATGTGGTCTTGTATGACCAAGCACATCATCGTTCTGTGAATGTAAGACAATGGCAGGTATTTAGAAATAATTAATAGTAAAAGTAATTATGATTGGAAGGAAAATAATTAATCTGGGCATTAATTGTTTGCAGGGATCGATAGGAGTGTGGATCATGGACAAAGACATACCGCATGGAGATTAGATGTTCGTGCCAGAGATTATATCGAAGCTGCTATATTACACCTCTGTGCGAGATTGCATTGGGTACGGTTGGACCACGCATTACTGACGGCTTTGGTTGAAAGATGGAGGCCAGAGACCAATACATTTCACATGCGCCAGAGAGAGATGACAATCACGCTTTAGGACGTGGAGTCATCACAGGTCTACCCATTGATGGGAAACCCATATGGCATTGTGAAATGCGAGATAGCAGCAATGGTGTGTTGTTGGAGTGGCTACTTGGCCAGGATACCACATCAAGGAAAGCAGCCAAGATAAAATCTAGTTGGCTACGTGATACATTTAAGCAGTTGCCTGAGGATTCAACGGAGAAGGACATTCAGCATTATGCACGGGCGTATATGCTACATATGATTGAAACATTATTGGTTCTAGATACAAGCAAAGAATCTATACACCTCCGTTGGTTGACCAAGCTAGAAAATTTTGAGGAGGCCGGCTCATATTCATGTGGAAGTACGGTGCTTGCGCACTTGTACTCTAAGCTCAGCAAGGTGGCATTAAAGCAGACGAAGTCTATATATGCATGCGGACTCTTGTTGCAGGTATAAAATTTTTTCATTAGCTAAAATAGTGACATATCTATATGTCTATATATATTTAACATCTTGGAAAAACTCATATTAACAGGCTTGGTCATGTGAGAGAATGTATGTAGGAAGACCAAGGCTCCTCCAGGATGTTTTCGATGCCACCGTTCCCTATGAGTTCAGGTGGAATGCGACAAAAACATTCATCGAAACTGCTCATGGGAACCTCAATACGTACACAGACCAGCTTGACATGTTAGAGAGTACACAGGTATGTATATGTAAATTTTTTAAATTCAGGTGAACAATTGATATATAATGTAATACACAGATATATTTGTGTCATTCATGCCTAATAGGTTACATGGGAGCCTTATGTAGAGCGACTCGAGCAACTGCCGGCCTTATGTCGTGAACATCCCGAGTTATGGCGTGCGAGGGTACTCATATTCTGCTGGAAAGCACGGGTGATGCATGCACCAGACCGCATCATGCGGAAATTTGGTTTAACTCAGCTGAAAAAGATAATTGTGCCGCCTACAGCATGTTTTCTTGTGTTCTTGTGCACTTCGATTCCGCTTCAACTCAGCTGAAATCCGACCCCCTTTGCCACACGGAAGCCGATCTGTTCCGATAGAGCAGATCTTCAAATAGGTATTCATCGTTTTTTGTTGTTCATTATGTTATGATTTATGGATTTAGTGATTTGGAAATTTATGGTTTATATATAGATATTGATGCGGACTCTTGTTAAAGGGAGAATTATTCTAGAATACTTATATTGGTGCGTGTGCAGGTTGGCTATGGTAAGTGATTCAATTTTTGTCATATGCTATTTTACCGGTGAATTATATATTGATGGAAATAACAAACCACGATATGTCGGAGTGAAAGTTAATTCGATGAAGCTGAGACGTGGTTCGACTTATAACGATCTAGTAGATCGGATATACAATGTCACGAAAATCCGAAGGGGGGATTATGAGTTGAATCTGGTGTGCAACTGGCCAGTAATGAGAGGAAATACTACCGCTGTTAAAATATCAGATGACGATGATATGGCGAATCTTTTTGATTTATCGCAAGGTCACCGTGGAGTTGAAATTTATGTGGGTATGGATGCAATAAGCACCACCCAAGAAAATATGACGGGAGAGAGTGTTTGCAATACCCACAAGATGATGATATCATGAACGCGTAAGTTTAGATTTCAATCAAGTTTTGCGAATTGTTATATGAAATATTTTAAATATTAGAAGTAGTATCTAAAATTTGTAACATGTTGAATGTTGAAACAGTGGGAATTGGAAATCAATATTCAACTTACATAGAAGGCCCTTTTGTACCGGAGTCGATGCCTGATGAGATTTGCATACCTATATGGATGAAGAAAGAGATGGGAGCGATGACGAGGAGCATGTCGGGGCCGGAGAGGATAGCATGCATTACGCGGAAGATCCAAATGAAGATGATATAACATGGATACAACAATCGGTTGCTGTTAACACAGTTGTGGAAGATGAAGAGGTTTTGCCAGATGAAGTTGAAGAGGAAGAATGGCTAAATGCAACAGTTATGAGACATACACTGGAAAGGAGAATGGAAGAGCCTAGACCTCACTTGGTTAGGGGTGTTCAATATCGACGATATATATGATACAAAGGCCGACTTGATAAAAGCAATAACGAAGTGGAGCATTAAGCGTAATGTTTCATTTAGACCAATCAAGACAAACAAGACAAGTTATAATGTGATATGCTGCCTAAATGCTGTGATCAATCCGGATACACAAGATGAGGCTAGTAGGAGATGTCCGTAGCGTATCCATGCAGCAGTGCGAAAAAGTAGCATTGGGAAGTTCAAGCTATCAAGTGTTGTTGAGGAACATACTTACAATAATCCAACCCTCAATACAGATCACAAAAAATCCACATCATCCTTCATTTGTAACATGATTATGCCAATGGTGAAGACAAAGTTAGATTTGACACCGACAGAAATTCAAGAGGCCATAAACACCATGTTAAGGATCCGAATTTCATATTACAAAGCATGGATGGCAAGATCGAATGCGTTAGATAGGATTTTTGGAGATTGGGAGGAGTCATATAATCAGTTACCTCGGTATTTAAAGGCCATTTCAGAGACTAATCCTAGTACAGTTTACAAGATCACTTATGACACCATCGGAGACACAATTTTCTGGGTTCTTCTAGGCATTTGGTCCTTCAATCAAGGGTTTCAAGCATTGTCGGTCGATCCTAAGTATTGATGGTACCTATTTGTATGGGAAATATGGTGGGTGTTTACTTGTGGCCATCGAAGTGGATGGAAATGGTGGACTGTTTCTCTTGGCTTTTGCTATTGTGTCAGCTGAGAACCAAGAAAATTGGAAGTGGTTTTTCGCATGTATATATGAATACATACTAAGTGCAAATGGACGAACGATTACCTTCATTTCAGATAGAATGAAAGGAATTCCACGAGCACCAAAAGAGGGCTAGCCAGCACATTGTCACCATAGGTATTGTATTCGGCATATTATTGCAAATTACAAATCGAACGGATTCCGAACACGTACCTTGGAGGGAAACTTTTGGATGGCTGGCACTGCATCAGACTTGCTTACATGCAATGCCTTTCGTGCCAAAATCAGAGACAAGTCCAAAAAAGCATATCAGTGTATATCTGCAGATTTACATGGGGAAGACAGCATGTGGGCGATGCATGTCGATCGTGAAAACGCTATTGTACCATGACAACAAATTGTTCTCAGAGCTTCAATGGGGTGATCAAAGGTGCTAGAACTCTACCGATACAAGCGTTGATAGGAAGACCATGTTAAATAAGTATTTCTACCATCGAAGACTGAGTGGGCAAGGGTGGACGATAGATTTTGTACCCACAACAATGGACATTATTGGAAACCGGAGGGAAGAAGCCCGAACATTTATGCGCACAAGGTTTAATGATTGTGAGTGGCAGGTGGCGGATAATGATGGCATCAGTTATACTGTTAAGTTACATCACGAGAAATGCAGATGTACTTGCAATATTCCTATGCTTCAACACATGTCATGTGCTCATGTGATCGCCGCAACGTCTAGACAAGAATATGGTGCCAACATAGTATATATGCTATTCTGTTCTCCATGGTATAGGTTTAGCATATATCGCCTTGTATATGAACCTTTATTTCACCACATACCCGATGCACGGTATTAGAAGGCTTGGGATGGTCCCAAATTACTTCCACCCGACAAAAGAAGACCTCCATGTGGCCTCCATCTACACGGATTCGTAAAGCAATGCATATTTCCCGTGAAGGAAGTCGACAGAATAGATGTGGCAATTGTCATCAACTCAGGCATTACAAATCACGTTGCCGAAATAATTCTCTCACACAAGCGTATGTTGAGTTTGCAATTCGGATATTTTTTGTGGATATGTGTGTGTGTGTTGTTCTAATTTATACTTATCTTTTAGGTCTTTATCTCAAGGCCGCGGGTCTTCATCTCAAAGGCCGCGGCAGATCCCGCACATGATGCAATGGTGGATATTACTCTACTGAGAATGTTGTGTTATGGCCATGAATGTTGTGTTATGGCCATTTTATGTATGTTTGCTATATATTTTATGTAATTTTGTTGAATTCGATGTGATATGCAATGTGAAAATACTATGGTTGATAAATTCAATGTTGTTTAAGATATGTGTTATGTAAACTTGATGAATTCGATGTGCTATGTGTTTTGATTTATATGAACTTTCTGATATCGATGTGATGTGTTGTGATATACTATTTGTTATATTTGTGAAACGCTAAGGCTGTGAGAAGTATGAGTGTGCGCATTATTTGTGACAAATTTTGATTTATATGCATATGATGTGATGAATCAGGGGTGAAGTATTGGGGGGGTATGAGCAGAAGCAGCAGCTGCTGCTGATATTAAGAGGAAGAGCTTATTGTTTGCAAACAGATAGGAGGTGTCTGTATCAGTGCAACTTATTGGCCACACTCCACAGGTGCGGCTCAAGGCCGCACTTGGAAGATGTGGCCTAAGGCCGCACTTGGAAGATGCGACCATGAGCCACACGTTGAAAGTGCGGCCCATGGGCCATACGCCAGGGTCACCCCAATCAGCAACTCCTGTGCACTATCTGGGCAAGAGAATGTCGGTTTTGCTAATTATTTTATTTTATAGGTCATTATTTTTACTTTTTTGCCTCTATGCAAAAATTGTCTAAAGCTAAATGGTTTGAAACAATCTCCTCAGGACCGGCTTGATAAGTTTAGTATTGTTGTTGTAATGTTGTTGTGTAGTATGGACTTCATCATAGTTCTGATCATTCCACCTTTAATCAGGATAATTCTGCTAACACCATCACTCTATCTATGTCGATGATATCATAGTTACTAGTAATGATCATTAAGTTATTCATAAGTTGAAGATTCATGTGTGCTCTCACTCATATATGAAGAATCATTAAGGTCATATATTTTTTAGGATAACAATTGCTCGATCTACCAAGGTCTTTCATTGTCTCAGCTAAAGTAAACTATTAATTTACTTTAAGACATGCTTAGTGCTAAACCTCCCCTTCCAATAGATCCAAATGTTCATGTTAATCAAAGCTTAAGATCTCCTCTCTATGATCATAGTCGATGTCAGTGTTACTATAAAGTTGATTTATTTGACGGTTACACATCCATACGTCACCCTTATTTGGATTGGTGAGACGTCTTATGCAGACACCCCCATCAGTTACATTAAGATGTTGCTCACTGTATCTCATGATACATTAAAAGAGCTTCACGCAATGGATTGAATTTTTAACCCTCTTCTCATTTATATATTATTGATCATTTTGATGTTTATAGGACTAGTTACCCTCTTAATCGTAGATCAATCAAAAGATATTGTACTTGTTGCAACACAAAAGTAACAAGACTAACATTGCAAATATTAATTTGTATGTAGCATAGAAACTTCAGCATATCTTGCAACGAACGATACATGATCCATGAGCACAACTTATGTAAACAAGCAAGATCAGATGGGGCTAAAATGACACCGGATCTAATACCTTCTAGCGATAAAGTCAGCCTTCTCCTTCAATAGAGATAGTCATGGCTACGATAAAGTATTGAGTATTGTGTCCTTGACATTATGTGATTAAACACAAATATATAAAGAAATATGTGGATATTTCTGTTAGTCTCCAACCCATATTGGCATTCCTCCTGTGTTGGACTTCTACTTCAATTAAGATACCCAACTACATCGCCATCATCAATCGAGCCATCAACCCTCTTCGGCCAATTGGGCCGAATTCTTATCATGACGGGTTGAATCCTTTTGTTCTCCCAACAATACTTTCCCATCCTTACAGAATTCTAGAAAATCATATAGTTATGGTTTTATAATATTTTTTGTAGGAGATAATCCGACAACATATGAAGAAACAAAATAGGGTTTCCAAATCAAGTTCTGAAGTAGGCTATAGTGCTATGGCACATACAGCATGTAGACAATTTAGGACTATTTTTCTTAACAACCTGGAACTCTAGATACATTTACCTTAAGTTTATAAAGTAAGAATTAAGCGGATAGATCCACATATACTTTGAAAAAGAAAATAATACCCTTTGCGCTATAGAAGAAATTGAGCAAAAAATGACTGAGACGAAAAACATTTAGACCGACTTTGATGTAAAGTTAGAACAGGGCAAGACTTATGGACTTATGATGAGTTAAATCGATGAAAGCATAATCTAGATCAATGTCATTTAAAGAACATTGGGGATGTGAGGTGTCAGACCCACCACCTAGCGCCCAACCGTTTAAGTGGTGTCTCAGTGGCACCTGAGCTGCATGAAATTTTAACAAAAGGAATAAAAAGAGAAGAAAATGATTGATGTCTTTGTTGCCCCCTACTGCCTACCGTCATAGACAGGCATGTCTTGGGTCATCACCATTACACATGCCTCACATGAGGAGGAGAAGAGGGAACAAATAAGAAGAGAAGTTATGACTAGGGTCTAAGTTATCTTAAGCGAGTCTGCCAAAGCCCAACCACTTCATATAAGAATGATTAGGACTTGGGTCTAAGCTAAATGAAGTGGGTCAAGACCTGACCGTGCTTCATTTAATGGTGGTTCTCTCTTGCTTTTTATTATGCCCTTCTAGTGAGGCACTAGCAGCCATGACTAGAGGTGTGATGGCAGACAGTGTTTGGCTACTAGATGCCAAGTATATCTCCACCTCTCTCTGACACCTCAACCCAAGTCAAATTGTCTGCGGGCATGCCTCTATTTAGGCAATTGCCCAATCGCCTTTTTCCAACAACGATTCGAGTTAAGACACTCTAATCCATAATTTTAAAATATTAAGTAGAGATCCAACTTTCAATATATGTCCCGCACTCTTTTCTTCATTTTAATGTTGGACTATTTTCTTAATAGAATATATGGTTGAAAATGATTGAACCCGACTGCAATAGAGTTTTCTTCTTTTGATTCATACTGGGTTTCATGAGTACCTTTACTATTATAGAAGCATCAATAGTCTAAAGGTTTCTATCCAAGGAATTTGAACCATTGAATTTATTATTTGATCTCAACCATGAATTTTGTCAATTCAATCTACTACAATAGAAAACATATTAACCTAATTATATTATCTTTCTTTTCCTTATATGCACCTCTCTCTTACTGGTCACACTCTTCGAAACCAAATTCTTGATCCCCTAACCTCAATCTTCTCATGTTTTATCCCCTTTATCAAGTCCTTTACATCTTCGATTGTTAGAGACATGGTGATCTTTCGTCAGCTCGTAGCTCGTAAATCATTCGGTTGGAGGATGATCGTTAAAGGATGATTGAATTGATACTTGCAAGCAACAAAGTTCCCTTACCATCCTACAAAGAACTTCGACTTACTCAATAATCTAATATGATAGCATACAAAGGGTGCATGCCATTGTCAATTTCGTAATTTTGATCAGTGACAATTTCGTAATTTCAGGGTGAGTATCATTTTTGTAATTTATATGTGGAGTGTCTAAGCTGTAATTTCATGTCGGCGGCTGAAAACCCTAGGCCAGGGGCAAATTGGTAATTACGGGGCGCCGGCTCATTAGAGAGAGATTTATTATAAATAAGAGAGGATAGACCTTGAGTAGGGTATGAAGAATATTGTGAGAGGAATAATTGTTATTATCTAGATTAGATTAGCACTAGGTTAATTGGGGGATTGTCTTTTCTCTCAAATCGAGGCCAAAACCTTGTAGTACTATTGAATATCAATAAAAATCTATCTTTATAGTAATTTCTTTCCCAAATCTATCTCCAATCATAACAAATTGGTATCAAAACAGTCGAGCATAATAACGACGAGAAAGGTTGATGCTTTGGATGAGAAATTGGAAAGCAAAGTGGAAATCCTCAAGAGAACGATCGAGAAACGACATCAAGCGTTAGAGGAAAGATTTTCGTTGATTGAATCCCTGAAACAAATATTAGAGATGAATAGCCGACCCTCCCCTGAGGTGGTGGCTAAGAAGACGGATATGAACAAGGATGAAACCAGAGGAGGTGGCATGGCATCGAAAAGCACAAACAATAAGGAAAACCCGTGATCTTTGAGAAGATCCAACTGAGCGACGATGCATGCGAATCTCGCATGTGGAGTGAGAACCCTCATAATAATTGGAGGTGCGACGGGACAAGGGGCAGCACGGCAAGGGACCGTCGACAGCTGACGAGGGCCAGAGGGCACCAAGAGATCTTAGACGGCCCGCGGGGGTCTGAGGAGCCGACACAGGCCCAGCAGGGCCCATCACCCCTCAACACAGTCGGACGACCCCAGGACACACACCTAATGCAATCCAGATGAGATTTAAGAACAAAATTAGGGTTTTGAAGTGGATTTTGGGAAAACATGAGATTTTTATTGCATCTAAAATAAAAATAACAAGATAAGTGACTTCTTTCGAGAGGAGGCCATCTCCTAACTTTTAATTCGAGAGAACAGCCTAACTCTCCACAAACTAAGTTTCTATCAACCTCCTATTGATTTTCCTTTAAAAGATTCCGCATGAATTCCCTAACCCTAGCCACCACCTAATTATAAAGGCCGTTTTGGCCCAGAATTACAGAAAATACAAAATACCCTGATGCCCAAAATTACAAGTTTACTCCCCTACGTCAAAATATTACAAAAAATGCCACGAATACATGTGATCTCAACATTGCTCTGCCTCCAAAGAACCACATTGTCTTCAACATGGTGTCATAAAATCCATAAGGCACACTACTCCAAATGGAGGTGCTCGCCCCCTCTCGGCTCTTCCTTCTTAACCGCCTTGCCTTCTCTTCCTCGACGATCAACATCTGGAGAGCATGATCCAAGTAATAATGCCACAGTCCGAACCTCTTGCCACTTCGAACGCATAAACCTTTGGCATGTCTATCCTGAATCTTCGTCGCAGTGAGACGCATGCGCTTGCTGTCTGGTTGAAATTCGTTCTTATCATGGCTCGTCTGAACCTCTTTCGTTTGGGGCTTCAGTATCTTCTGGATGCAGAATGTGACCCCGCTCATCACTTCTTAGCCCGATGCTCCTCTATGGGCCAATTCTCTATCATCTGGGTCAGCTCCATTGTGTCCAGCAGTCCTCTCGATCTCTGTATATGAAGCTTAGCACAGATGTTTGATTTGAGTCTTTTCAAGAAGATCCCTTCCAGCAACTCATCAGACATTCCCCGACCTCCACCCGATATCATCTCAAACTTCTTTGTATATTCTCTGACTATCCCTTCTTGCCTGAGGGCAAAGGGCTGCTTATATATATTTCCTCCCTGAGTGTCGCGAAATCAAAGAATCAGTCAGTCATTGAATTCCCACTGTGAATGCACGGGCCTCCTCTGCTCCCTCCACTGGTGTCAGGATAAAGATTCCCCCTCTAGGCATATCCCTACCACCGCCAACCTTTTCGCTTCCGTCAAGTGAGTCACTGCAAAATACCTCTCCGCCTGATAAATCCACCCATAAGGATCCGCCCCTTCAAATATTGGTATCTTCAATTTTCGGACGCTACTTTCCGTGTTGAAACCTTCCTGTTCTACTCTTCATTTATGCATGACGTGGTGGAACTGTCGATAAGCGTGCTGTGATGCATCCCCCTCTCCAAACTGGGCTCTATCTGTTCTGTCATCATCGACCCACTCATCATCGCCCCAATCCACGTCTCCTCCATCCTCCTCATAGTCCCGAACATCATCTGGGTAATTATCGAGCTCCTCGTAGTCCGGAACACTTCGTCAGACTCTCTTTCCAGCAAACCAAGGGCCATGGGGCCCCTGGAAGTCTTCTAGGTCAATGCCAGACCCCGACGATAGCAGCGGGGATCGCCAACCTCCTAGCGGGCCGCCCGGTCGCCCTAACACCCCAGGCAAACATGCCGTTGTTTCGTGGTGCCCTGGCAGGCCACCCTGGGGTCGCGAGGCCTCAGGTAGCCCTGCCAAGGCTCGCAAAGTACCCTAGCGGCCTACCACAGGGCCATGGTGCCCCCAGCGAGGGTGCGGGGGTCGCCGCCCCTATAGATTCTCTCGTCGCATCATCGGACTCCAAATCTGCATCAGATAGAAGTCCGTCCACAAATTCTTAAACTTTCTCCTTTCCTTTTATAAAGATCGTGTCTTTTGCCCTAAATCTACGTGATTGCTTTTGTCGTTGTCCAGATCTGACTTCTTTGCCCCTTTGGGATCAGAGAATTGTTTTGAGAAGTGTTGTGTTAGGGTTTGCATAGAGGTCCCCGTCATCGCATTCGCCTCCGACGCCTTCATTCCGAAGTCAATTGATGCTTTCACCTCGGATTTGAATGACGACAATCTTTCTTCCATAGATTTCTTCAAATCCGCCACTTCGCTATCGAGTTTCTTCTCCAAATCTTCCATCTTTTTTATTGCCGCCATCATGATTTAAGCTCTGATACTAATTTAATGTGATCCAGATGAGAACTGAGAACAAATTTAGGATTTTGAAGCGATTTTTAAGGGTGAAATGTGATTTTTATTTGATCTCAAAATAAAGATAACAAGATAAATGGCCTCTTCTGAGATGAGGCCGTCTCCTAGCTTTTAATTCGAGAGAAAAGCCTAACTCTCTACAAACTAGGGTTTCTATCAATCTCCTAATGATTTTCCTTCACGAAATTCCGCATGAATCCCCTAACCCTAGCCTACACAGTTATAAGGGCTGTTTTGGCCCAGAATTACAGAAATTACAAAAAATACCCCCCTAATGCCCAAAATTACATGTTTGCCAATGCGCCAAAATATTACGAAAATGTCACGGGTACATGCTATCTCATAAACACAAAAGGCTTGTGGGGCCATAGTGAAGCAGCCCAGGCCTTGCAGGTGGGGCGACGGCCCCACAGGGGCCAGGAATAGTCATCAGGGGCTCGCTGGGCCCCACAAGGGGCATCGGCCCCTGGCACGACAAGGGAGGGCCCGACGAAGGGTCCACGAGGGCCCGCAAGGTACCACCAGTGGACGGCGGCCCCTGGGGCAACTGAGGATGGCACGCAGGGGCTTGGCGACAAGTCCCACGGGGCAGCGGCCCTTTTGGGGCACCGATGAGAACCTGAGTAGCTCGACGCCAGCGGGGGAGAAACGTGAGGCCTAGACAGAGCCATTGGAACATGGTGAGGCATTGACAACGAGGTGGTGGATGATCCCCCGACCAATAGGGACACACGAGACGACGAAAGAGGTCCAACAGACTGTAACTGGGTCGAAGGAGACCCACAAGGGGGCGGCCCTTGGGGCATTTAAGGAGGGCCGCTGGGGCCTGGTAACGGCCCGGTGACGACCCACATGGTGCGACAGTTATTTTGCGAGCAACTGCGATGGCAGTGGAGTTTTTCAGGGCTTCGACAAGGTTTGAGGGGCACCGCGGTGGTTTGACGACATCTAGCTGAACAACGGTGCGACAGAAGTACCAATGGAGAGGTTTGGAGGTCCCACAATTGCAAATTGGAATGCATATCAATAATATCACTATGAGCCGCCACGATGGAGAGCCGAGTAGAGGCACTTTGGCGTCGATTCAAGAATCTGCGAGTTAAAATGTCAATCTTTAAGGGAATGGACGTCTATTGATTGGTGTATCGCGTCGAGAGGTATTTTACGGTCAACCATCTCATCGAGGAGAAGAAGCTAATAGCGGGAGTCCTATGTTTGGAAGGATAGGTGTTAGCATGGTTCCAATGGAGGGAGCAGAGACAGCATGTGCGCTCGTGGGAGGAGTTTAAATACTGCCTATTGGACAATTTCCGCGATACTCAGGGAGGTGTCTACACGAGCAGCTCCTTACACTCAAGCAAGAGGGGAACAGTTGGGAATACAAAGAAAGTTTTGAGTTGCTTTCAGGCCAAATGAGAAGAATGTCTGATGCAGTTATGAAAAGGAACTTTATGAAGAGGCTCAAAACGAGAATTGAACTGAGCTACGCCTACTAAGGCCGACGGGCTACGAGAAATGATGAAGCTGGTCCATATGGTTGAAGGTAAGAACACTGTCGAGCGGGTGCCAAAAAAGCACCAAACGGTTTCACTTCCCGCATCAGTGCCGCGATGGAGGTACAGAAGTCCCAACTAGGAGGGGTTCAGACAACCCAACCCAGGATAAGAAGAACAAACCCTAACCTGACAACAAGTTCAAGCACCTCACAGAAACAGAGATCCAGAATAAGCGTACCAAGGGGTTATGCTTTTGTTGCAACGAGAAGTTTGGCTTGGGACATCGTTACCTGGATCGTGCCCTCCAAGTTCTGACTGTCGGTGATGATATTAGGTGAGGGCGCAACAGCTGAGGAGGAAAATGTAAGAGAAGACGAGTACCCTCATTTAGAAGAGGAGAGGACACGATGTGGAGTCATTCGGCGCAGCTCAATGACAATTTTCAAAATTCTACCTTAAGAACAAGGTATCTCATTAGGAGGAGAGGAATAATATGATGTCATATAAATGGTGCAGGTGATTGGTAGTTTCGCAATTTAGGACAGTGGTAATTTCATAATTTCAAGGTGATTGGCATTTTTTAATTTATGGTCGATGTGGAAAATCTGTAATTTCAGGACGGTAGCTGAAAACCATATACCAGAGGCAGTTTGGTAATTATGGGGACATCGGCTCATCAAAGAGATAGGTTGATTATAAATAAGAAGGGAGAGATCTTGAGGGGTTTATGAAGAATATTGTGAAAGAATTAGTAGTTGTTATCTAGATTAAATTAGCCCTAGGTTAATTGGGAGAGTGGCATTCCTCTCGGATCTAGGACAAAACCTTATAGTTTTATTGAATATCAATAAAAATCTTATCTTTGCCCTAATTTCTTCCTCAAATCTATCCCCAATCATAACACAATCCTTCACCTAGAAAAGTACAAAATTTCTTATGTTAAACTATCTAGGATTTTTGTGGTTTTGAAATTTCATACCTGAAATTTTCAGACAATTTGGTGTATTGGTTAATTTTGAGATATGTGACTCATGTTGGCTTGCATAAATATGTATAATAATAACACCTGTTCGCAAAGAATAGAGATAATCTTAGTAGTTAATTTGTGCCTAATAACAATACAATGGTGTTGGTGTTGGTGTTGGTGTTGGTTGCAAATGGTAGAGCCATGGAAATTGTGCATGTCTGCTCCATTGTTTGAAAGTTGGTTGTTTTAATATGTACATCATCTTTCCTTGAAATACTTTGTATGGCAACTTGTTTCCAATTTTTGGTCTAATAAAGTTGAAGGCTTTCTTAAAACGGAAAGAAAGAAAGAAAAATGCATTGCTTTCCTTCTGAAGAACAAAAGTCATATTGCGGGTTATGAACTAAGGATGCATTTGTCGTTGCTTATAATAATGATGTTATGGTTCTAAAACAAATGATTGTTTTATTTTATTTTAATTTTCAAAAAAGGAAGTTTTTTTGTTATTGATTAATCAAAATCACCTTTTGGGTAAGCAAAAGACAAAATTGCCTTTTGGGAATAAATTTTTTAGCTTCTCTACAAAAATCAAAAACCTGCTCTCCTTTTTTCTTCTAAAAAGCACTTTTGAATTAGTTCTTTTCTTAAAAAAACTTTTTAAAGCTAAAGCAACACCAAAAACACTCTAAAGTTTAACATCTATGGGATCTTATGTTTAGTGACTTGGACTGGTCTCGAACATGATTTTCCGTTGAAATGACTAACTTAAAATGACTTCAAGACTTCACCCAAAAATAGAGAATACATAAGGTGATATATTAAATTAATTTATAATGGTGATATTTCAAACTAAATTATTTTTATGGTATAATTTATTTAAGAACATAAATTTTATACCAATGACAATTTTTTATCCATATTTCATTAAATGTATAATAGAATAAAAAAATTCCCGCTTAAACTCAATGTTGGTTATGCCCCCAACCCCTTCAACAAGTACTTGGAGCGCATGGAAATTTGCTAAAGCCAAATATTCGCAAACTTTCTTGGGTCTTTATTGCGACAAACGACATTAGAGCACACAATGACATTTTCAGCTAAGTTGGAACCTAAGAGCAAGTGACATCATAGTGTAAGCGATAATGTTGCTTACACTATGGTAAAAACTTTTCGGCCTTTCTAGGCAAGAGGAGATAGGGTGCAAGTGTTAAGAGATTTTGAAAGTTGATTTGAGAAGTAGAGTTACTGGGTTTTTTTAACTTCTTTGACATGGGAAGTTAAGGAGTATGGTTTAAGAACTTTTATTTAATTTTTAAAAAAAAAACCTAACCCCACTAAACCCAGCCATGAATTGCCAACCCCAAAAAACAGACATTGTTTTTTTCCCGTTCAAATGTAACCCCCACTCCACTAACCTCAGCACATTGTTGGTTGTTAAGTTGAGGTTAGTGAGGGTTAAAGGCTAATCCTGCCTTAGCCCCACTTGCCAAACAAGCCTTCGGCTTCATGTAATATAAAACCACAATATATTGTAAGCAATTAAGAGCTCTATGTTTATGGGTGCAATCGAGACAGCCTCCACAGCCGATTGTTAAAGTTGTAGTGCATGCCGTAAAACAAGTTCAAGCATATACTCATAATTAAGTGACAAAACATGATGGAAACTAATGGTTGATTGATGTGATCCGGGCCTATGCGAGGCTGTGGCGGCAGGCGGCACGCGGCGTGGGTCAAGACGTGGGCTCGGACCCTGCTTAACCCGATAGGTGACTTATTTCTCGTGGCTTATTTCTTTAGTAGTGGGTTTAGTAATTAGATGGGCATATTGGTCTTTTATTATAAAGAGGGGGTTTAAGCCTTCGAGCCGGCCCTAGTTTTTGTTTATTGATTATTTGGAATTGAAGAGAAATATTGTTAGGGCTCTTGTGGAATTAGACTTGTTCCATTAACACAAGTCAGGGAGAGATCTACTCCAGAAAAGGATCGATTTATCTTCAATACAAGCAATCTTTTTATTCTACTATTAAATTTCTTCTCTTTCTTTCCACAAATTTGAAATTATCCTCTTTATTTGAGCGGATCGCATCATTTTGGTATCAGAGCACTCGATCCCATGACGAACAGGCTAGCGGCTGCGGCAAAAACTCTGGAGGAACGACTTGATGCGGAGATCTTGGTCTAAGGAAGGAGATGACCAACCTAAAGGTTGAGTTGAAGACAGATCTGAACGAGTCATTGGAGGGAACATGAAGAGGATGTCTGAGCAAAGTTCCAATGAGATGAAAGAAGGTTTTGCTAAGATGTCGAAGATACTCCAACAATTTTTCCAAAGAGATCCAGATCCGAAAACGTCAGGATCATCAGATATGGTCTCTCAGACAAATCCGGAGCGGCAAGAGAAGAACCAGGGCGTCAGCGAAGTGGATTGTTAGACCCACGGCTTGAGGGGGGTTTCGAGCCGGCGCCCAAGCCACGCGCGCAAGAGGGGGAGGCCGACTTAAGGGCCTTTTGGACTTTTGCTATTTTCTAGTGTTAGGATAGGGTTTTCTTATTTAATCTATGGCCAGCCGTCATTGGTATTCATGCTTGATGATTGATAATTCTCTTAAGCATCCTTAGGTAGATCTAAATTAAAGAGTGCGGACGTCCTCTTATCGGCGTCTTGGAAGGAGGATACACCTTTCTTGTATCCAATTATCTTCATTTATTCCAATTAATATCATTTTAATTTCAGATTTGCGTGGATCCTAACAATTTGGTATCAGAGCGCGTGACGATCCATGGCGGCGCCGACAACGAGATCGAAGGATAAATTCGACACCTTGGAGGAAAAATTCATGGAAGAAATTGATGTGGTGAAGAAATCACACGAGGAGACGATGAAGGCGATGAAGGCGTTGGCGGTATCCATCAACTTATTGGCGGCTAATCAAGCCAAGCAATGGGAACAATTGGCGAAGCTTCTCTCCCAAGGGTCGACGAGTCACCCCGATGGAGGAACCCCTAATTTGACATCAAAGACGGCACCTTTGAGGAAGGAAAATGAGAAGGAAGATGATTGGGATGCGGATCGGCTATACGTAGAGGAGGGGTCACACGAAGGGGACGATGGGGATCCTTGGAAGGAAGACTACCGTGAATCCATAAGACGACGGGCGGATGAGACTAAAGGACCCCACGAGCGACGAAGACTTGAGGGGCTCCCCACGGACCCCTAGGAGGACGGCCGGGGGGGCAGCGCACCCCCCAGGCCCGCCAGGGGCCGGCGAACAGCCGCCGGCCTCCGACAGGGCCCGCGGCCTTTCCCCCAAGCCGCGGGGGCCCAGAAGAACAGCGCCAGGGCCCAGCGGCCCTGGGCGGCCCCGCCAGGGCCCCGCGGCCCTGGGCGTCTCCCGCCAGGGCCCAGCGGCCCTGGTATTGACGCGCGGGGGACCTGGGCAGCTTCGCCCAGGTCCCGCGCCCCTTCAGCCCCCTCGAGGGGTCTTCGACGGGTCACCACGGCCTCCCGACTTCACCGGTGAGCAGCACAGGCGACTGCGGTAGATGGAGAGTGGTGTTCCGCCATATTGGGAGGATGTCCGATGTGGAGATGATGGAGATGAGGCAAAAAGTCCAATGTTTCAGATGCGACGAGCGCTTCACTCCTGGACACCACTGTGCGGGTCGCAAGCTGCAAGTGTTGATCGCAGAGGCAGACGATGATGATGTGGAGGACGAAGGGATTGGAGGTGATGACGACTTCTCCTCGGAGTAGCACCGCCAGTGAGGTCAAGCACCACCTTGAGGACAAGTTGGATTTTCAGGGGGGTAGTGTTAGACCCATAGCTTGAGGGTGGGTCCTGAGCCGGCGCCCAAGCCACGCACACAAGAGGGGGAGGCCGACTTAAGGGCCTTTTGGACTTTTGCTATTTTCTAGTGTTAGGAGAGGGTTTTCTTATTTAATCTAGGGCTAGCCTTCATTGGTATTCATGCTTGGTGATTGATAATTCTCTTGAGCACCCTTAGATAGATCTAGATTAAAGAGAGCGGACATCCTCTTATCGGCGTCTTGGAAGGAGGATACACCTTTTTTTGTATCCAATTATCTTCATTTATTCCAATTAATACCATTTTAATTTCAGATTTGTGTGGATCCTAACATGGATTTGCTCATGTTTGACGTCGGCGAGGGTGGGTGGCCCCGCTAGGGGGCACGGGAGGCGTTCTGCCCACCTTGGGGGCCGACAAAGGCAGGCGGCCCCACCTGGGGGCCGCATGAGGGTTTTTGCCCCCCTGGGGGCGTCGATGGCTGGCGACCCCAACAGGGGGTCGCAGGAGGTTTTCCGCCCCCTGTGGGGCGGCGAAGGCGAGCTGCCCCACCTGGGAGCCGCAGGAGGTTTCTCCCCAGTGGAGGGCAACGAAGGCGGGCGACCCCACCCGGGGGCCGCATGAGGATTCCTGCCCCCTGGGGGCGTCGATGGCTAGCGGCCCCACCTGGGGGCCGCGGGAGGTAATCTGCCCCCTTGGGGGACGAAGACAGGCGGCCCCACCTGGGGGCGCGGGGTTTGATTAGCCCCAGTTGGGGGCGACGAAGGGGGCGACTCCAAGGAGAGCCTCGGCGTGAGCAGAGGATGCATCTGGAGCAGGAGGAAGAGTAGGAAGATGTAGGAGAACTTGCCAACGAGAGGGCCAGGAGAGGAGATGGAGGATACTGTAGGCAGCGACGTGAGGCACAGTGGCGGGTCGAGGAGCCTCCTTATCAAAGATGCCCGACGGGGAACTGGGAGGGGCCACCACGGGTACATCAATCCAGAAAATAAGATGAGGAAGCTAAAGGTACCCCTCTTTGATGGGAAGGATCCAGATGTGTTGTTGTACCAGATTGTTTTGACATCGCAGGCTTCACCGAGGCAGAGAGACTGATGGCAGTAACACTGAGTTTCGAATGCGAAGCACTATCTTGGTACAGATGGACCCAGAAGCAGAGGCCCATATGGACTTGGAGAGAGTTGACCGAGTGCCTCATGGAGAGATTTCAAGAAATCCATGGAGGAGGACTATTTAAGCAGTTATATGCCTTGAGGCAGGATGGGTCGGTGCAGGAATATATAGAAAATTTTGAGAGACTCGAGCCGAGTGGAGGGTGTATCTGCAGAATCAATGAAGGGAAACTTCTTGAAGGGGCTAAAGCCTGTGATTAGGGCTGAGCTGAGGGTCCAGGACCCCTAGGAATTAACTGCCATGATGCAGGTGGCGCAGCGAGTGGAGGACAGATAGGCTGAAGAGAGGAAGTCTAGGGGCTTGGGGGGAGCAACCTTCCGCAGCCCAGCACCTATTGCGGCACCCAAGACCACTACGGGGGCTCCAGCGATGGCCAAGGTAGAGGCGACGGAGACAAGGCCTGGAGGGCAGATTCGCCGTATGACCAAGACAGATGAGGGAGCGAAGGGCTAAGGCATTTGCTTCAAGAGTGACGAGAGGTTCACACCTGGGCACCGATGTGCAGGGATGGCTATACAGTTGGAGGTTGCGGCAGAGGACGAAGATGAGGACGTGGTGATACTTGGCGGAGGCGACGACGAGACAGAGGCCTTCACATTTAGACACAGTCGAGATTTCTCTCAACTTCGTAATGGGATTCACTTTGTATCATATCATGAAGTTGGTAAGGAGGGTGGCAGCTCAGGAGGTTACTGTGCTTGTAGACAGTAGAGCGACACACAATTTTATTTCACAGAAGGTGGTGAAGCAACAAGAGCTACAGCTTAGCGAAACGGCGACCTTTGCGGTGATTTTGGGCACGGGTCGAAGAGATGATAGCAGAGGGGTCTGCCGAGAAGTGATACTAACCGTGCAGGGGGCTCAGATAGTGGAGGATGTTTACCCCCTGGAGTTGGGGAAGGTTGATGTAGTGTTGGGCATGCAGTGGCTACAGAAGTTGGGCGACACCAAGTTCAACTGGAAGTTACTCAGGATAGAGTACCAAGAGGAGGGTAGAACGGTAGTGCTGTTGAGCGACCCTAGCCTATGTTATTGTGCAGTCTCCCTCAAGTCCATAGCGCAGACAGTGCATGAGGTAAGGGGAGGCTTTATGGTGCAGTACCAGGAGTTAGGAGCAATAGCGGAGGAGCAGATAGTACCCGCAGAGGTGGGGGAGTAGGACAGTTTTGAGCACGTATTCTAGATGCCACGTGGCTACCTCTTCAGCGGGATCACACACATGATATCGTTTTGCACGATGGAGCATTGCCAGTTAGTGTGTGCCCATACAGGTACCCTCACATACAGAAGGATGAGATTGAGATGCTCATACGAGAGATACTACAGGCGGGTGTGATACAACCTAGTGTTAGTCCTTTTTCCAGCCCGGAACTACTGGTGAAGAAGGACAGCAGCTAGAGGTTTTGTGTGGATTATCGCGCCCTCAACAAGGAGATTGTGCCTGACAAGTTTTCGAAACCGGTGATAGATGAGCTATTGGAGGAATTACATGGAGCGGCAGTCTTTTCGAACATTGACCTGAAGTCGGGATACCACCAAATTAGAATGAAGGCTGATGACATTTCGAAGACAACCTTCCGGACTTATGAGGGACATTGCGAGTTCCTAGTCATGCCCTTCGGGCTGACAAATGCCACAGCCACTTTCCAGGCACTGATGAACAAGATTTTCAAGCCCTATTTGAGGAAGTTCGTTTTGGTGTTGTTCGACGACATTCTGGTGTATAGTCGGTCAGTGGAGGATTATCTGTGGGATTTAGAGACAGTTTTATAGGAGTTGCAGGCTCACCAGATGTATGCAAACAAGAAGAAATGTCCATTTGCGCAGCCGAAGGTGGAGTATTTGGGTCATGTCGTTTCGGCAGAAGGAGTGGCGGCTGACAGATCAAAGGTAAAGGCGATGCTAAATTGGCCGCAGTCGACGACGGTGCATGCTTGGAGGGGGTTCTTGGGCCTAACGGGGTACTACCATAGATTTGTACAGGTGTACAGTATTATCGCTTGGCCGTTGACGGAGCAATTAAAGGACAGTTTTCAATTGAATGAGGATGCCACAAAGGCGTTTGAGGCGTTGAAGCGAGCGATGACCATTGTTCTCGTGTTGGCCCTACCGGACTTCGACAAGGCCTTTGTGGTGGAGACTGATGCCTCGAGGTACGGCTTGGGGGCAGTACTATTGCAGGAGCAGCGACCTATAGCCTATTTCAGCCAGGTCCTGTCAACACGGGCTAGACCGAAGTCCGTATATGAGCGACAGTTGATGGCAATTGTATTAGCAATCTAGAAGTGGCGGCCATACCTATTGGGATGACGGTTCATAATACGCACGGACCAGCGAAGCTTGAAGTACCTAAGGTTGTTTGCAGAGGGGCATCAGAGGTGGATTTTTAAACTTGTATACTACAAGTTTGAGATTCAGTACTGACCTGGATTGGAGAATAAGGCGGCAGACGCTATTTTACGCAGGGGGAGGTTGCTTGTGTCGCAGCATTATCGGTACCACTGTTGACGGATTGGGAGCCGTTGTGGCGAGAGGTTGATGCAGATGAGGAGTTATCCAGGATACGAGAGGATCTTACCCAGGGGACAGCTGGTCACCCCGGTTATTCGCTTGACATGAGGAGGTTACTGTTTCAAGGGCGATTGGTGTTACAGCGGACTTCAGTGCATATTCCTTTGATTTTTCAGGAGTTCCATGGGAGCGCAGTTGGGGGCATTCAGGTATTCAGCAGACATACATGCGCATGTCTAGGGAGCTTTTTTGGCGGGGTATGAAGAAAGCATTGCGAGACTGGTTGCCAGTTGTGACATATGTCAGCGTCACAAGTACCTTGCCATGGCTCCAGTAGGGCTACTGCAGCCATTGGCTCTTCCAGAGCAGATGTGGGAGGGCATTAGTATGGACTTCATTGACGGGCTCCCGAAGTCTGATGGTTACACAGTGATTCTAGTGGTGGTTGACCGTCTGAGCAAGTATGGGCATTTTAACGCACTATGGCACCCTTACACGGCAGTGACGGTGGCGACGGCGTTCATACGGGATGTTGTTCGCTTATATGGGTTTCCCATATCGATAGTGCCAAATCAGGACACCGTATTTATGAGTCGGTTCTGAAAGGAACTGTTCCGAGTGCAGGGGACCGCCTTAAGGAGGAGTACGGCCTATCACCCCCAAACTGATGGCCAGACGAAGGTCGACAATAGGAGTGTCGAGACGTACCTCCGCTGTTTTACTTCCGACTGTCCGAGGAGTTGGCATAGGTGGCTATCCTGGGCAAAATATTGGTACAACACTTCCTATCACTCGTCTGCCCCAGACTACACCATTTCGGATCTTGTATGGGAGAGACCCACTTCATTGGTCCACTACAGCAAGGGAGCAACTCCAGTTTCGCAGTTGGAGCAGTACTTGAGCAGAGAGATGGCATTTTGGAGGAGTTGAAGAAGCACTTACGGGGGCGCGGCAGATTATGAATGCAAAGGATGATGGGTATCGCAGGGAAGTTGACTTTGAGGTGGGAGATCGTGTCTATTTGAAGCTGAGGCCGTATAGACAGAAATTCATGGCTAGGAGAAGAAATGAAAAGCTTACTGCTCGCTTTTATGGGCCTTAAGAGATCTTGGCGAAGATAGGCCTAGTTGCTTATAGGTTGAATCTGCCCACAGGATCGACATTGCATCTAGTGTTTCACGTATCACAGTTGAGGCGGGCTATATGAGATCACGTGGCTACATCCACCCTACCACCTACTTTAACGGAAGATTTGGAAGTGCTGCTGGAACCCCAGGATGTCTTGGAGGTGCGGTGTGAGGGCGGACAAGGCACAGAGGTGCTGGTACAATGGCGGGGACTGTCGGATCATGAGACGACTTGGGAGTCCTACGACACCATACGGTAGCAGTTTGCTGACTTCAACCTTGAGGACAAGTTTCGTCTTTTGGGGGGAGTGATGACGTGATCCGGGTCTATGTAAGGCGGAGGCCGCGCGCGGCACGAGGCATGGGTCAAGACGTGAGCTCGGACCCTACTTGACCCGATAGGTGACTTATTTCTCATGGCTTATTTCTTTGGTAGTGGGTTTAGTAATTAGAATGGCATATGTGTCTTTTATTATGAAGTTGCTTAGGAGGGGGTTTAAGCCTACGAGCCGGCCCTAGTTTTTGTTTATCGATTATTTGGAATTAAAGAGAAATATTGTTAGGGTTCTTGGGTGATTAGACTTGTTCCATTAACACAAGTCATGGAGAGATCCACTTCAGAAAAGGGTCGATTAATCTTCAATACAAGCAATCTTTTTATTCCACTATTAAATTTCTTCTCTTTCTTTTCACAATTCTGAAATTATCCTCTTTATTTGAGCGGATCGCATCATTGATCTCTACATGTTTAGGCTCATTGTTATATGCTTTCCAAATGAGAGCCAAGATACATACTATTGACTGTATGGTGCAAATTCGACCCGTAGGTACTCAAGTTAAGAAGGGCAAATGAATGATGTTTGATCTCTAAATGTGATGTGGAACCAATTGAGTCCAAATTCTTTTTGTTTTTATTTTTATTTATTTTTATTTTTACTTTATTCTTTTGGATTATTGTATTTGACTTGGGCTAGATTTTTCTGTTTGATTAGGATTTAGTTTTTGTGTTTTTTTTTCTTTTTTTGTGTGAAGTCGAATATGGTTAAGAAAAGTTGTAAGACTATATAAAGGTCCTAGATTGGTTTATTTTTAATCAATAAATAGATTAATGGAAAATTCCCCCAAAACCTGAGAAAGGTCACTTACTTGGTCAGAACCCTTGATGAGAAGCCAAAAAACTAACTCTTGGGAAGAAGCCAAGAAACCTTAATTTATTTATTCTTTCCCAAATCTTCCCCAAAACTCCCATCAAAATCTATAAATCCATTTCGTCATACATCAATTTGGTATCAGAGCCGAAGATCCAATCTTCTATATTTTTTATTTCCAAAACTAAAAACATTAAAACCAAAAAAATCTAGTCGACATCACCCTCGTCTCTCTCCTCTGCGACCTACAGTGCTGCCACCCCTAACTCTCTCTTCGATCTCTTTTGCAATCAAAAAATCAAAACCAACCCTTTTGGTGAAACCCTGATCCACCACCTCCACTCCCTCCTCAAAACCTTCACCGGTTCCTCCTCGTCGATGATTACTCTCTACTTCCTCGTCTGTGTCGTCGATTGACTGCTCGCGACTCTCTATACCTTCTCCCAGCTGTTATCGGATCCGAACCTCTCCATGTCAAAGCCCAATGTTGCCGCCCTCTCATGCCACTTCAACGCCTCGACACCCTCCTCAACAACACCAATTCCTCACCTCCCTCGTCGACTGCATCTCCCGTTACGGCCTCCACCTCCTCTCTTGCATGCCCCTCACCCCTAACCTCACGCGCAAGGTGCGTGACTCCATCGCTGATTGACACAATTCCTTTCAATTTCTCCCCGGTCCCGCCTTTCAGAAAAATATACAAAAAATGAAAGAATTGAGAGAAGAACGAAGAGAAGAAAACTTAAATGTCTGCCTTCACCATCGAGACATCATGCATGCATGCCATATTCGAGCAAGTCCACCGGCAAGTCCTTCGACTATACACACTCCCTTCGTCAATAAGTCTCTGAACTACTTTAGCAACATGATCGGGACGGAGGTATACGACATTGCTGAAAACAATCACAGCCCCTAATTCATCGAGGGCTTTTGCGATCCCCCACACCCGATCCAAACTCAATATGTCGAAGCAAACCTTCAAGAACTCGGAGTATGAGATCCACTCCATCAATCTCAACTTCGATCTTGACATGTCCATTTGTGTCGCCTTCAGGACCTTCCTCACCTTCTTAATCGACATACCACCCTCCCTACTCTCCTCCTGAATCTGGGACGGGAGCAGGCAATCAAATCGTGCATGGGGTCCGTTAAGCATCCAGATCCGCTCGATGAGGTTCTCGTCGTCCAACAACGCTTCGGACCCTCCTGACCAAAGTCGACGATGCCACCGCAATCGCTCTACTCTGGCCGATTTTTTAGACCGATTTTCTGGAATTTTTGTGCAGTCCCGTTGTTTTGAAGCTTCTGGATTCGTTTGAAGTCCAAATTCAATGTCGCTTATGCCAATGGATAACTGACTCAGCCAAGTACACGTAGGTATCTTTCATGCATGAAAATTTACTCTAAATTATGGGATACTATAATGATTACTACGATGATTACTACAAAGGCTATTCTTCACAAACAATGTATAATCAGGTCCCAAACTTTTATGGCTTCGATGATAAATATGGATATGATGATTGAGAATCCCATCTAGAATATTTCTTCTCGCATTTTGATTTTTCATAAGAAAAGAAATGTGTATACATATCACTCGGTCAAAGAAGGAGCATTATCCTGATATATGCAACTTTCACTTCATGGTCGTCAATGGTTAGTGTTCAAATTCTGTCTTCAAACTCATTATTCTTCTAAGCATCAATATATTCCACAGGCACCCCAACAATGCTCAAGTCCGAAAGTAGAGATGTGATCAGGTGAAGAGATACGTGAGAGCAACAAAAAAATTCTTCAAGGAATGGAACAGGTGGAGGGAACAAAAAGTAAACTCAAGCCAGAGCCCATGATAGTGATTGATCCAACACCTGAGACAGAGGGTGAGCTTGAATATGAGCTAAAGCTAAATCCTAACTAACAAACTGAAACACAGTTTAAGCATAAGCCCGAGTTGGAGCTCGGGCCTGAAATAAAGCCCGAACTCGAATTGGAGCCAGAGCCAACATTGGACTCAAAGCAAGAGCCTGAGGCAGCATTGGAGTCAAAGCAAGGGGCCCGAGCCCGCATCAGAGCCAGAGATAGAACTTGATCCAGCACTACAATCTAAGCCAGAGTCATCTTGAAATATCTATTGAACATGTGCCAGAACTGTCAAAAGAGGCACCTCTGAGTCCGATTGAGCATATCGAGTTTGTTTTCACAGATCATCCACACTTGACCAGCAAATATGTTTTACATGCTTTTCTATCTTAGGTGAATTGAAAGAAATTTTTGAAATAGATTCATCTACCAATCTGTATATTGTTACACTTCAAGGTTCGAGAACGCATTTTTTCTACTTGCAAGGAACTACTGATTTCTGTCTAGTTGTGCTACTTTTGTCGTCATTCAGCAGGTTGTGAAACTCTCAAACCGGAAAGAATGATGGGAAACCAATTGAGTATAAATTCTTTTTTTATTTTGATTTTATTGTTATTTTTATTTTATTATTTAGGTTTTCTGTATTTAACTTGGGTTAGATTTTTGTGTTTGATTAGGATGGATGAAGTCGGATAAGATAAGGAAAAGTTGTAAGCCTATATAAATGCCCTAAATTGGTTTATTTTTAATCAATGAATATATCAATGGAAAAATTCTCCAAAACCTGAGAAAGGTCCCCTTTCTTGATGAGAAGCCTTGGAACCCTTGGTGAGAAACCAAGAAACTCTATTACTCTTGGGAAGAAGCCAATAAACTCTATAACTCTTGGAGAGAAGCCAAGATACTCTAATTTTTACTCATCTGTGTTACTCTTATCGTCATTCACTAGGTGGTAAAGTTTTCAAAGCTGGGGAGGATTATGCGAGACTAGTTGGAGTCACTTCTTTTTTTATTATTTTATTGTTACTTTTTTAGAGTTTGAGTCTTAATTATTAAGAGTTTTTATTCATTTTTATTGCTTTAATTATTTTTGAGTTTTAGTCACACTTCGATTGGGATTTGGATTGTAAGCCCATAAAAAGGCCATAAACTTGTTTTGTTTTCAATCAATTAATAAATGAATTAGATTTGGAGAAACCATCAAAACCTATGAAAGGTCCCCTCCTTGGTGAGAAGTCTCAGAATCCTTAGTGAGAAGCCAAGAAACCCTTAATTTACCACTTCTTTTACAAATCTTTTCCAAATCCTCCACAAAATCCCTAGATCTATCGCGTCCTACATCAAAATGTATATGCTCTTCGTTGGAAAGCTTCCCAATTGCAAGCCACTATGGAGATGGTTGACGTTGTGGGCTCAAATTCGACCTATAAGCACTCATGTTAAGATAGGCAAAGAAAAAAAAAGCAAAAGGCAATACCTTATTCCTGCATTAAAAAAGGAAAGAGATGGATGTCTGTTTAAATATGAT